>JAQNDB010003419.1:0-29482 GCA_029204045.2 Tillandsia leiboldiana | reverse complement strand
TAAAATGGGGAAATTAATTATCGGGACTCGGATTTAAAAGGGGATAAATAATAGTAAAGAAAAAAAAAAGAGAACCCTAGCCAAAAGAAAGAACGCGGAAAGAGAAAGAAAAGAAAAAAGACGGAACCTAGCCGAAGAAAAAGAAAGGAGGAAAAGGGAGGAGGAAACGAAGGAGTACGATCACCCCGAACAACGAACCGGAGACAAGAGCGACTGGACGTCTCCCCCGTGGATTAATTCGGTGAGTGCAATCCTCGTTGTGGTTTTTCCGGGGTCTTCTTTTAAGTTCTTGTTTAGGGTTTCGGTCGTCATCATCGTATCCGTCACCGCCGCCGTCGTTGCGCAAGTTAGGGCACGGCACAGGGCGGCGAGACGCGCGATTGCCGCTAGGGCATCGCGCGGGGCGGCAACAACGGGAGCCGCGGGGTCCGCGCGGACCGCACCCGCGCGGGCACCGCGCGGTCAAACCTCGCGGGCACCATGCGGGCACCGCCGGGCACCGCACCCGCATGGGCGCCGCGAGGGCACCGCACCCGCGCGGGCCACCGCAACCGCGCGGGAACCATGCGGCACCGCACCCGCATGGGCGCCGCGCGGGCACCACACCCGCGCGGGCACCATGCGGGCACCGCGCGAGCACTGCACCCGCATGGGCGCCGTGCGGCACCGCACCAGTGCGGCACCATGCGGGCACCGCGCGGGCACCGCACCGCCATGGGGCCGCTCGGGCCCGCACACATCTGGGCAACCACACACGCGCGGGCACCACGCGGGCACCGCGCGGGCACCGCACCCGTATGGGCACCGCGCGGGCACCGCACCCACGCGGGCACCACGCGGGCACCGCGGATCACACCCGCGCAGGCGCCGCCCGCAGAGGATCGCCGCATGGATTTGGGGGCTTCGCGGGGGGGGGAAATCCATCGACCGGCGGGTTTGACGGTTTCTTAGGTTTCCGTCGGACGGGTAATGTCGGGTTCGTTTTGTAGAGTTAATGCGTGGTTTGATTTGGTTACCCTTATGGACCCTTCTTAGGTCCAGATAGCAACGGGAGTGTGCGAAAGATCCGGTGTGCTCCGATCCGCTCGCAACCAGGTGGGTACCCTTGCTATAAGTGCAACGAGTGCAGTAGTGCACCATATCATCGTAAAAGGCCGTTAATTTGTCTATAAAGTAGATGGACTTTTATACCTTCGCATGAATATTTATTATTAATAACTGTGGTGGCTGCGGTCGCGGGGCTTATCACACGCGACACCGGCAATTTCGGTTTTGGATGTTGCAACACAGGCGGATTGGCCTCCGCATGGGGTTACTTTTCCGGAGAAGTGGTCCGAGTGACCGTGTGCCTCACGTGTATGGGGTGAGGACCTCTTCACGCCTGCGAGGGCGCCGCACTAGCACCGTGAGGGGTTAAAAACATCGAAGGGTTATTGTGATTGTGCACAGGGGAGACTTCCGTCTCTCGACAGGTACTCTGGGGTGGGGACCCAGTTATTTTTGTAACCGGGTTTTTAGCGAAAGGTTCGGTTTATCAACGTTTGTTTTTAATTCAACGTAATGTTAAGACATTGTAGGATACCGAACTTCTAAAAGTAGAAGTTAGACATTAAGTAGAATATGCCCAATTAATTCAAAGAAATCCTAATTAACCATAGGTAAAATGTGCAAGTTCAACTTTTAAAAATACAATATAGAAGTTACGGTAGGATATAGTAAGTCGGAAAAATTATTATATAAATAAAAATAAAAAAATAGTGTAAGATACTATTTTTATTAGACTCATAGAAGCATAATATAGGTTGAAAATGACCTGCGCCGAAATCGGAGCGAAAACAGAAGATTTAATATTTTCTGTGAGAGACGGGCAGATAAATTAGCAGAAAATTCACAGTGTCGGAAATTCCGAAAAATTGGGAACTCCGTAATATTATTTTAAGGCCACAGAAAAAGTTTCGCGTTGATCGGATGCCAGATAGTGAGAACGGGCTCCGCCAACAGTGTCGAAAAATTCTGAGAAAATTACGGGAGCTTCGTAATTATGTTTTAAGGTTACAATAAAAGTTTCGCATCAATCGGATACCCGAGCAGTGAGAAAGGTACCTGACAGCGATTTTAAGTACAGCGAGACTTTTGGTGACCCAAAAATAGCCCAAACTGAAAATTTAAAATATCTCGTGATAAATTAAGTTGAGATGAGCCTGCCCGTCAAATTTGAGCACAAACGGACATCCAGAAGGGTTCCGCAGGCAAGTATCAGATCAAATTGGACTAAATAGTAAATTAACACTATTGTGGGGGGTCCTTTATGCATAAAAGCACTTTCCCTTTTCTTCTTCTTCTCCACCCACGCACGCACACATACAGACCCACCTCCATGGAAAGCTCTCTCTCTCACCTTCTCCACTCACTCTCTCTCTCTAAATTTTCTTGCTCCAATGCGCACTAAATCACGGAGCGATTTGCGGGAAGCCTAAGGCGAGCGAGGGCGAGCTTTTGAACCAAGAAAAGCTTGGAATCCTAGCTTTTGAGGTGAGTTTGTAAAAAAAATAGATTTGATTTTGCCGTAATTTTTTTAGATCTAAAATCTATATGATCTTAGAAGATTCTTGTCGAAGAAATCGGCGAAAATCGTGGAAAAATCATAATGAATGTGTATATGAAACCTAGGGTTAAAAGAGGAGTTTTTAGATTTTCATGGGATTGATCTCATTTGAACCTATGGAAACTCAATTACTATATAAAGAAACGTGTTGGCGAAGACGGATCGACATTCCGTCAAACGGTCGAAAAGTTAGAGCCGAAATACGCGCTCTAGGACTTTTGAGGCAAAAAGAGAAATAATTACATTAGTAATTTTGGTGGGGGATTTAAATGGAATCCTTCCATCATGGAGGGGTTTTGGGTAAACCCTTGACGATCCAGGCCACAAATCGTGGAAGTTCGTCGTCTTTCGTCGGCGCTTTTGCGCACACGTGAAAACACTAAGCATAGTGCTTGGAGGTTATTAATAGGCCGTTTTGGACTTGTTTAGGACATCCGACTTGAGGCGACCCTTGTGATCGAGACCGGTGCTCCCGTAGATTTTTTTGGAGAGCCGAGCCGAGCCAAGGACCCGAGGTGGGTGGTGCTCTTACCGAAGCCGTTGGGCTTCTCTCTATGTCTTAGCCACTTACACCATTGCATATCGCACCATTGCATTGTAGGATAGTATGTATTGCCATCTTTATACTTTCCGGTTGATATAGATATTTAGCAAATGTTATGCTAATATGTTGGATTGGGAAAGATTGGGTCGATACCGAGGAATCCTATAGTGCGGATTGGGTGTTGGACTTGTGAGTCGACAATAAATGAACGAGTGGCATATATGTAGAAATTGTGAACACCACACAATAAATGAACGAGTGGCATATGAAAGTAGTGTAGGTAAACCTATCATGACACATGTGAGACATAGGTTGTGTATTATCTATAGGGATCTCAGTTGCTATCAGCCTTATAGATAGGGTATCCTCGTGTGGAGAGGATTGGATCATGCTCATAGTCTGTTTTAGGCTGGTGGAGGTCGCTCCTCTACGGCCGCCTACTCCGGAGTTGGTCACGGGGCACGCCACCCCGAGGGACAGTCAGGTCCCGCAGACGCGTTCGATTGGTAGGTTGAGACATAGTCTCCCTCGTCGTGATAGTGAGCCGTGGGCAACCTTCGGGTGTGCCGTGAGATTTGAGATGAAGTGTTAAAAACCACACTTCTTGAAAATGAGTTAGAGAACAAGTATGAAATAGTACTTCTTGGACATAGTGATATATTTGGATATCTCCCCCCTGAGCATGCATACATTTTCCGTGTTGGGCATAGTAGAGTAGTTATTTACTGCATTTACAGTTTTCAGATATATCTATCTATCTATCTATCTGCTTTTGCCCTCTTGGACCTAGTGGGAAGACCGGTGGAGTCGGTGGCCGAACCCACTGGGAACTATGGACCATAGTTCTCACCCCACTATTATTACAGGGCCGAGTACAGGTACTCCCGGCGAGGATCGCGGTAAGGGCTTGGCGCCCTAGAGACGTTGGTAGCAGCCTCCCTACATCTATAGCTTTGTCACCTTGTCTTTACATTTTGAGAGTAGATGTTGTATAGGGTGAGGATGTTTTGGATGTGATTTATGTATTATTCATATGCTCGAATGGAATGGTTGTAATAGATAGAGTTCTCTCTTTGTTACTTGTATGTTTACTTTTATATACTCGTACCTTGCTCTTATGTTCTTGTTAGCACTGGTTGTGCTCTCGTTGTGATTGTGTATATCTAGAATTAATTCCTGGGTGATTCTTGTACATGATCTTGTCGCTTAGCCTTGGGCGGACAGGGGAGGTTCTGTCCGTTCGGCGTCTGTTCAGCGCGCCCGAACCTTGCCAAATTGGTAGCGGTTTCGGGGCGTGACAGGTAAAGTGGTATCAGAGCAAGATAAGAGCAAGTAAAGAGAGAGAGTCTAGGATGACTTAGGAAACCCTAGGCTGGTAAACCCTAAGGTTGTAGGGACGTGAGTGAAACGTGAACCCTTGACGTTGGCGGAAGTGAAATCGATTGGGTCAAAGAAGATTATATGTCTCTAATTGAGAATAGAGACGGATTCAGTGGTGCTTGTTCGGTGACACGAAGTGTTATGTCGGCGGCCGACGGCATGATGCTAAGGGTCTAGGACTAGTATGCTTGTATGCTTCCGCCCGATTTATATTGAGTTGTCTAGTTTCGTAAATGCTAAGGAGCTATCGGGTTAAACTACTGACTAAGTTCTTGTTTCCAGGAAAGAATGTCGGAGACGCCACACTCGTAGTCCTCTCCGGTGCCGCCTCCAGCGGCGCCCGAGCAGTCGGATCTGGCGAGGTGCAGGGGCTGCGAGAGCAGGTCGCTGCTTTGGTAGGCGCAATGGAGCGCCAGGAGGCTCGATGGGAGCAGCTCCAGTCACTGTGTGAGCAGCAGGCAGCGTTGGCGGCCGCGACGGCGGCTGGGAGCCGTGATCCGCCTGCACCCTCGACTCACGCGCCGGGAGCGGTCGAGGGTGAGGGCGGGGGGCCGTTCCACTGTCGGCGTGCCCCCTTCCGAGGAGTGCGCCTCTGGCGGCATCGGGTTCTACTACACCCGATATGACGCGGAAAAGGCGGAGCGGGAGCGCGCATTGGCAGTTCTGATGCAGTTCCTAAGTTCAAACCTCGGACCTTCGAGGGAGGGAAGATGGAGCCGGCGGTAGTGGAGTTGTGGTTAGGCGCTATGGAGGACTATCTTTGGAGATCTCCCTGTCCTGGAAAGGGACAAGGTGCCCCTGGCCACGCATAGTTTTGGAGAACCGGCGTTAGTATGGTGGAAGCGGTGCGCGTGACCGACCCGCGCATCTCCTCCGATGTTGTGGGGGGAGTTCAAGAGGACGGTGTACGTGCACTACTTTCCCGACGCCAATAAGCGGTGTATGAAGGAAAAGTTCCGCAAGCTGCAACAGGGAAATCGCTCGGTGATGGAGTACGAGGAGGAGTTCACCCACATCATCGACTGTGTTCCCGATGTTGTTCGCGACGATGCGGACCGGGCCGATTGGTTTCTGCGGGGGCTTAAGCCCTGGATCTACCGGGCCGTGCAGCTGTTCAAGCTCACGACCTACGCCGAGGTCCTTGATCGAGCGCTGTGGGCAGAGCACGGGATGCCCATGTGCGCGAGGAGCGCGAGATGGCGGCGGGGTCTAAGGATAGGGCAAGAAGCGCCAGGGCGGTGGTTCGGGGGCACAGTCTAGCTCCAGGAGGCCCCCGAAGCAACCGAGATCGCAGCCATGGAGGCAGGGACCACGACCTTGCATTATATGCGGTAGCAGGGACCACCGGGTGCAGCAGTGCAGGCAGCGTGAGGGCAGATGCTATAGCTGCGGGCAGGAGGGGCACATGAGCCGAGAGTGCCCAGCGAGGGGTTCGCGTGCCCCCTCAACTGCGTCGACTCCGGCAACCCCTGTTCATTATGGAGGCGCTCCTTATGTTCCCGTCTCTGCGGGGCGCGCGATGGCTCCTAGGCAGCAGGAGATGACGCGATCGGCGCCGAGCGGGCGGGTATTCGCCGTTCAGGCCCAGGCCCAGGATCCTGTCGACATCGAGGAGCCCAGTGTCGTGGCAGGTATGGTTCTAATACATGGAGTTCGCTCCAGGGCCATTTTTGATACAGGTGCTACGCATTCATTCATTAGCGGATCATTTGCACGCACTCATGGTATTATCTTGGAGGCACCGGGCAAGTGGCGAGTCGAAGGCCCGGAGTCGTCATCTATTACTTACACGGGGTGCTTATCCTGCCCGGTGCAAGTGGGCGACTGGATTATGCCCGTCCGGTTGCTCGCGCTCAAGAAGTTGGAGGCGTTCGACGTCATCTTGGGCATGGACTGGCTCTCGAAGTATCACGCTGTGATCGACTGCAGGAGGAAGTTGGTCACTTTTCGGGAGCCGGGACAGGAGGAGGTTATCTATCGAGCTCATCAAAGCTCGTGCTTTGTTGCAACGGTGTCGGCGACGAGAGCGAGGAAGTTGGTCCATAGCGGTTGCCCGGCATTTTTGGCGACCGTTGTGGAGGTGGACCGTGCGACTCCGATCATGGAGGAGTTATTGGTGGTGCGGGAGTTTCCTGATGTGTTTCCCGCGGAGTTACCGGGGATGCCGCCGGATCGGGCGATCGAGTTCATCATAGACTTGATTCCCGGGACGGCGCCGATCTCGAAGGCCCCGTACCGTATGGCGCCGGCAGAATTGAAGGAGTTGAGGGATCAGTTGCAGGATCTTCTCGACAAAGGGTTCATTCGGCCAAGTGTATCGCCGTGGGGAGCCCCGGTATTATTTGTGCGCAAGAAGGATGGTTCTTTTCGACTCTGTGTGGATTATCGGGAGTTGAACAAGGTTACCATCAAAAACAAGTACCCGTTACCCAGAATCGACGACTTGTTTGACCAATTGCAAGGGTCGCTAGTGTACTCCAAAATTGACCTCCAATCCGGCTACCACCAGTTGAAAATCAAGCCGGAGGATGTTCAGAAAACGGCGTTTCGCACACGCTATGGTCACTACGAATACACGGTCATGCCTTTCGGGCTTACTAACGCCCCGGCGGCGTTCATGGATCTGATGAACCGTGTGTTCAGGGAGTACTTGGACCGATTTGTCGTGGTCTTCATTGACGACATTTTGGTCTATTCGCGGAGCGACGAGGAGCACGCGGAGCATTTGCGGATAGTGCTTCAAATCCTTCGGGAGGAGAAGCTATTTGCAAGACTGAAGAAGTGCGAGTTTTGGCTCCGCGAGGTGGCTTTCCTCGGGCATATTATTTCTGAGGGGGGGATTTCAGTTGACCCGAAGAAAATTGAGGCGGTTAGGGATTGGCCGCGCCCGACGAATGTCACGGAAGTCCGCAGTTTTGTGGGCTTGGCCGGGTATTATCGACGGTTCGTGGAGGGTTTCTCGAGGATTGTGACTCCACTTACTCGGCTGACGCAAAAGGGCGTCAAGTTCGTTTGGAGCGACGAATGCGACCGGGGTTTCATTGAATTGAAGAAAAGGTTGACGTCGGCTCCTATTCTCGCCTTACCGGTGCAGGGCGAGGACTTTGTGGTGTATAGCGACGCATCCTATCTGGGTCTGGGGTGTGTCCTGATGCAGGGCGGAAAAGTGATCGCTTATGCATCCCGCCAGTTGAAGGACCACGAAAAGAACTATCCCATTCACGATTTGGAGTTGGCGGCGGTGATCTTCGCGCTGAAGTTGTGGAGGCACTACTTGTATGGTGCACATTGCGAGATCTACAACCGACCACAAAAGCCTCAAGTACTTATTCACCCAGAAGGAGCTCAATTTGCCGGCAACGGCGGTGGTTAGAGCTGCTGAAGGATTATGATGTCGATATCCTTTACCACCCCGGCAAAGCAAACGTGGTCGCCGATGCACTAAGTAGAAAGACGGCGAGGAACCTCGCTATCGACGTCACGAATCAAATGCCGTTATGTTTGGACATGGGGCGGATGAACCTTGAGGTAGTCGCTCCCGGGGTGCCGGCCCTGATGATGACGCTTATTATTCAGCCGACCTTGTTGGAGAGGATCAAGAATGTGCAGCCTTCCGACTCAAGTCTCCAAAAGGTGCGGCGTGACATCGAGGAGGGCAAAGGCGGCGATTTCCATGTACACCCCGATGGCACACTTCGGTTTCGGAACCGTTGGTGTGTGCCGGAAAATGAGGAGCTCCGCGAACTGATATTGCGAGAGGCGCATCGGTCACCTTATGCCGAGCACCCTGGTGGCACCAAGATGTACCACGAGTTGAAGATGCTCTATTGGTGGCCGGGGATGAAGGCGGACATTGGGCGCTTCGTGGCAAAGTGCCTTACATGTCAACAGATAAAAGCGGAGCGTCGACTCCCGGCGGGGAAACTCCAAAGCTTGCCTATTCCCGTGTGGAAGTGGGAGGACATCTCTATGGACTTCATCGTCGGGTTGCCTCGCTCAACAGGAGGCCACGACTCGATCTGGGTGATTGTGGATCGTCTCACCAAGTCGGCACATTTCTTGCCGGTCCTCACCACCTGGGCGGGAGAGAAGTTGGCACAGGTATATCTTGACGAGGTGGTGAGGCTGCACGGGGTGCCGAAGTCGATTGTATCGGACCGAGACCCCAAGTTCACCTCGCACTTCTGGAGGAATCTGCAGGAGGCCCTTGGCACACGGCTCGATTTTAGCACCGCTTTTCACCCTCAGACTGATGGTCAGACAGAGGAGAACCATTCAGACCTTGGAGGACATGTTGCGGGCGTGCGTCATCGATTACAAGGGCGGTTGGTGCAAGTACTTGCCGATGGCCGAGTTCGCCTACAACAATAGTTATCACGCTAGTTTGGAAATGGCACCGTTCGAGGCTCTTTATGGACGGAAGTGTCGATCCCCTATCTATTGGAGTGATGTGGGCGAGCGCACGGAGTTCGGGCCGGACATTTTGCGGGAGGCGGAGGAGAAGGTCCGCCTTGCTCGCAAAAGATTGCTTACGGCGCAATCTCGGCAACAAAGCTACGCGGACAAGCGTCGGCGGGATTTGGAATTCGCGGTGGGCGACCGCGTCTTCTTGAAGGTTTCGCCCATGAGGGGCGTGAAGCGATTTGGAGTGCGGGGAAAACTAAGTCCCCGCTATATCGGCCCCTATGAGATATTGGAGCGTGTGGGAGCGGTGGCGTATCGGCTTGCATTGCCGCCGAAGTTGGCGGATGTACATAACGTCTTCCACGTCTCCAATCTCCGCAAATATGTACCCGATCCGGAGCATGCGATGCTATATGAGCCGCCGGAGCTTCAGGATGACTTGAGCTATGAGGAGTTCCCGGTGGCGATTATTGCTCGGGAGGTGCGCAAATTGAGAAACCGCGAGATTCCTTATGTCAGGGTCCGGTGGAGCAATCACGATAATCGCGAGGCCACGTGGGAACTTGAGGAAACGATGAGGGCGCACCATCCTCATCTCTTCGAGGAGATGAATTAGAGGTATGAATTTCGATTCGGTTGAATTAAGTTAAATTTAAATTTCGCGGACGAAATTGCTTAAGGGGGGAAGAATGTAGGATACCGAACTTCTAAAAGTAGAAGTTAGACATTAAGTAGAATATGCCCAATTAATTCAAAGAAATCCTAATTAACCATAGGTAAAATGTGCAAGTTCAACTTTTAAAAGAATACAATATAGAAGTTACGGTAGGATATAGTAAGTCGGAAAAATTATTATATAAATAAAAATAAAAATAGTGTAAGATACTATTTTTATTAGACTCATAGAAGCATAATATAGGTTGAAAATGACCTGCGCCGAAATCGGAGCGAAAACAGAAGATTTAATATTTTCTGTGAGAGACGGGGCAGATAAATTAGCAGAAAATTCACAGTGTCGGAAAATTCCGAAAAATTCGGGGAACTCCGTAATATTATTTTAAGGCCACAGAAAAAGTTTCGCGTTGATCGGATGCCAGATAGTGAGAACGGGCTCCGCCAACAGTGTCGAAAAATTCTGAGAAAATTACTGGAGCTTCGTAATTATGTTTTAAGGTTACAATAAAAGTTTCGCATCAATCGGATACCCGAGCAGTGAGAAAGGTACCTGACAGCGATTTTAAGTACAGCGAGACTTTTGGTGACCCAAAAATAGCCCAAACTGAAAATTTAAAATATCTCGTGATAAATTAAGTTGAGATGAGCCTGCCCGTCAAATTTGAGCACAAACGGACATCCAGAAGGATTCCGCAGGCAAGTATCAGATCAAATTGGATTAAATAGTAAATTAACACTATTGTGGGGGGTTCCTTTATGCATAAAAGCACTTTCCCCTTTTCTTCTTCTTCTCCACCCACGCACGCACACATACAGACCCACCTCCATGGAGAGCTCTCTCTCTCACCTTCTCCACTCACTCTCTCTCTCTAAATTTTCTTGCTCCAATGTGCACTAAATCACGGAGCGATTTGCGGGAAGCCTAAGGCGAGCGAGGGCGAGCTTTTGAACCAAGAAAAGCTTGGAATCCTAGCTTTTTGAGGTGAGTTTTGTAAAAAAAAAATAGATTTGATTTTGCCGTAATTTCTTTAGATCTAAAATCTATATGATCTTAGAAGGATTCTTGTCGAAGAAATCGGCGAAAATCGTGGAAAAATTATAATGAATGTGTATATGAAACCTAGGGTTAAAAGAGGAGTTTTTAGATTTTCATGGGATTGATCTCATTTGAACCTATGGAAACTCAATTACTATATAAAGAAACGTGTTGGCGAAGACGGATCGACATTCCGTCAAACGGTCGAAAAGTTAGAGCCGAAATACGCGCTCTAGGACTTTTGAGGCAAAAAGAGAAATAATTACATTAGTAATTTTGGTGGGGGATTTAAATGGAATCCTTCCATCATGGAGGGGTTCTGGGTAAACCCTTGACGATCCAGGCCACAAATCGTGGAAGTTCGTCGTCTTTCGTCGGCGCTTTTGCGCACACGTGAAAACACTAAGCATAGTGCTTGGAGGTTATTAATAGGCCGTTTTGGACTTGTTTAGGACATCCGACTTGAGGCGACCCTTGTGATCGAGACCGGTGCTCCCGTAGATTTTTTGGAGAGCCGAGCCGAGCCAAGGACCCGAGGTGGGTGGTGCTCTTACCGAAGCCGTTGGGCTTCTCTCTATGTCTTAGCCACTTACACCATTGCATATCGCACCATTGCATTGTAGGATAGTATGTATTGCCATCTTTATACTTTCCGGTTGATATAGATATTTAGCAAATGTTATGCTAATATGTTGGATTGGGAAAGATTGGGTCGATACCGAGGAATCCTATAGTGCGGATTGGGTGTTGGACTTGCGAGTCGACAATAAATGAACTAGTGGCATATATGTAGAAATTGTGAACACCACACAATAAATGAACGAGTGGCATATGAGAAGTAGTGTAGGTAAACCTATCATGACACATGTGAGACATAGGTTGTGTATTATCTATAGGGATCTCAGTTGCTATCAGCCTTATAGATAGGGTATCCTCGTGTGGAGAGGATTGGATCATGCTCATAGTCTGTTTTAGGCTGGTGGAGGTCGCTCCTCTACGGCCGCCTACTCCGGAGTTGGTCACGGGGCACGCCACCCCGAGGACAGTCAGGTCCCGCAGACGCGTTCGATTGGTAGGTTGAGACATAGTCTCCCTCGTTGTGATAGTGAGCCGTGGGCAACCTTCGGGTGTGCCGTGAGATTTGAGATGAAGTGTTAAAAACCACACTTCTTGAAATGAGTTAGAGAACAAGTATGAAATAGTACTTCTTGGACATAGTGATATATTTGGATATCTCCCCCCTGAGCATGCATACATGTTTTCCGTGTTGGGCATAGTAGAGTAGTTATTTACTGCATTTACAGTTTTCAGATATATCTATCTATCTATCTATCTGCTTTTGCCCTCTTGGACCTAGTGGGAAGACCGGTGGAGTCGGTGGCCGAACCCACTGGGAACTATGGACCATAGTTCTCACCCCACTATTATTACAGGGCCGAGTACAGGTACTCCCGGCGAGGATCGCGGTAAGGGCTTGGCGCCCTAGAGACGTTGGTAGCAGCCTCCCTACATCTATAGCTTTTGTCACCTTGTCTTTACATTTTGAGAGTAGATGTTGTATAGGGTGAGGATGTTTTGGATGTGATTTATGTATTATTCATATGCTCGAATGGAATGGTTGTAATAGATAGAGTTTCTCTCTTTGTTACTTGTATGTTTACTTTTATATACTCGTACCTTGCTCTTATGTTCTTGTTAGCACTGGTTGTGCTCTCGTTGTGATTGTGTATATCTAGAATTAATTCCTGGGTGATTCTTGTACATGATCTTGTCGCTTAGCCTTGGGCGGACAGGGGAGGTTCTGTCCGTTCGGCGTCTGTTCAGCGCGCCCGAACCTTGCCAAATTGGTAGCGGTTTCGGGGCGTGACATCTACTTTGTTTGTCACTGCCTTTACCCACTCTGTGACAGGTTTGACTAGGGACATTAGTCGGGACGGTGATGAGACTGCGTCGAGAGGACCGTAGCCGTAGGAGGCTTTCCACTCCTGGTTCCTTGGAATTATCTCAACTCTTTCTTAACTATTCTTAGCTTAATTTGCATCTGTGGATCATATTAGTTATTGTTAGCACTGTGGATTGGATGCACTATTACGGTTCAGACATACTTTCGTGATCTTGGGCACGGCATGTTTTTATCATCATAAAAGTGATTGCGAAAACGTTTTCCAAAGCAGAGTGCCGTGTGGGCACAGATTTTGTAAACCTCTGGATTTATCCTTTCTAAACGATGTCGTCGCTCTCTTGTTTGAATGTGTAACTGTTTTAAAAATTGGGTGTCGGGTGGACACCGTTTGCAAAACCGTAGGTAATTATTTCTTCCGCAATGTATGATGACGACTGTATGGTTGATGGTTGATATTGTAAATGGGACGCCGTGCATATACAAAGGAGACTCTGTCCGATTGCAGAGTGAATTTTTATATGTGGCGGTCTGTCATGCACCGGGGGCGAGGTTGATCTTCACGTGAGAAGAAAAAGAAAAAAAAAAATATAATACACGTTTTTCCGCTTATACTAAAACCTCCCGGGGCGTGACAAGTCCATTGCAGAAATCACAGTGAAAAGTTTTCCTAACAATCCCGTCATAAAAAGGAGGTATGCAAAGGCATCGGAACGCCAGGACTCTACAGCGGCCGCGCGGGCCGCAGCCCCGCGTGGCATGCGCTGCGGCCGCGCGGGCGCCAGCCCCGCACGGCGGTTGCCGCGGCCGCGCGGCCCGCACGGCGGTTGCCGCGGCCGCGCGGGCCCCAGCCCCGCGCGGCATGCGCTGCGGCCGCGCGGGCGCCAGCCCCGTGCGGCGCTTGCCGCGGCCGCGCGGCATGCGCTGCGGCCGCGCGGGCGCCAGCCCCGCGCGGCGCTTGCCGCGGCCGCGCGCGCCCCAGCCCCGCGCGGCATGCGCTGCGGCCGCGCGGGGGCCAGCCCCGCGCGGCGCTTGCCGCGGCCGCGTGGGCCATAGCCCCGCGCGGCATGCGCTGCGACCGCGCGGGCGCCAGCCCCGCGCGGCGCTTGCCCCGGCAGCGCGGGCCCCAACCCCGCGCGGCATGCCCTAGCCACGGCTGCACTGGAACTTTGGTCCCGCGCATCGTTAGCCACGGCCGCGCGGGCACCGTCCCCGCGCGGTGCGTACCGCGGCCGCGGCGGCGATGCCCTTGGGCCGTGCGGCGGTGCCCTAGGGCTCCGCGGCAGCGACGCATAGGGTCGCAAACGGCTACCCTAAGACTCCGAAAAAGACCGAAACCAAAAACCGAGTGAAACTACATGAAAATAAATCTCGCTTACCGCTAATCGTCGGAGATGGTGATCCGTTCACGCTCCCGGCTTCGGCACTTTCGTCGGGAGGGTTGGGTCTTTCCGCCTTCTCCTTCTTTCCTACCGTTTCCTTCCGATTAGGGTTTCACCTTTTCCCTTTTCTTTCGCTCGTTCCTTCCTCTCTTTTCTCTCCGGTTAGGGTTTCCTTTTTCTTTTCTTTTCTCTCTTTTCTCTCCGGTTAGGGTTTCCTTTTTCTTTTCTTTTCTCTCTTTTCTCTCCGGTTAGGCTTTCCTCTTTTCTATCCGGAAAGAGATAATTTGTACGTACATTAAACCCCATCCGAATATTAATAATTAATTAATAATTATTAAGTCATAAGAGATAATTCCTTATCCTTTCAAAGGAATAAGGAATTATGACTTAATAATTATTAATTAATTATTAATATCCGGATGGGGTTTAATGTACGTACAAATTATCTCTTTCCGGATAGAAAAGAGGAAACCCTAACCGGAGAGAAAAGAGAGAAAAGAAAAGAAAAAGGAAACCCTAACCGGAGAGAAAAGAGAGAAAAGAAACGAAAAAGAAAACCCTAACCGGAGAGAAAAGAGAGGAAGGAACGAGCGAAAGAAAAGGGAAAAGGTGAAACCCTAATCGGAAGGAAACGGTAGGAAAGAAGGAGAAGGCAGAAGGACCCAACCCTCGCGACGAACGTGCCGAAGCCGGGAGCGTGAACGGATCACCGTCTCCGACGATTAGCGGTAAGCGAGATTTATTTTCGTGTAGTTTCGCTCGGTTTTTGGTTTCGGTCTTTTTCGGAGTTTTGGGTAGCCGTTTGCTACCCTATGCGTAGCCGCCGCGGAGCCCTAGGGCACCGCCGCACGGCCCTAGGGCATCACCGCCGCCGCGGCGGTACGCGCCGCGCGGGGACGGTGCCCACGCGGCCGTGGCTAACGACGCGCGGGACCAAAGTTCCCGTGCGGCCGCGGCTAGGGCATGCCGCGCGGGGCTGGGGCCCGCGCGGCCGCGAGAAGCGCCGCGCGGGGCTGGCGCCCGCGGGGCCGCAGCGCATGCCGCGCGGGGCTGGGGCCCGCGCAGGGCTGTCGCCCGCGCGGCCGCAGCGCATGCCGTGCTGGGCTGGGGCCCGCGCTGCCGCGGCAAGCGCCGCGCGGTTGCTGGCGCCCGCGCGGCCGCAGTGCATGCCGCGCGGCCGCGGCAACCGCCGCGCGGCCGCGGCAACCGCCGCGCGGCCGCGGCAACCGCCGCGCACCCGCTGCAACCGCCGCGCGGGGCTAGCGCCCGCGCGGGGCTGGGGCCCGCGCGGCCGCGGCAAGCGCCGCGCGGGGCTGGAGCGCCGCGCGGGGCTGGAGCGCCGCACGGGGCTGGCGCCCGCGCGGCCGCGGCAAGCGCCGCGCGGGGCTGGCGCACGCGCGGCCGCAGCGCATGCCGCGCGGGGCTGGGGCCCGCGCGGCCGCGGCCAGCGCCGCGCGGGGCTGGTGCCCGCGCGGCCGCAGCGCACGCCGCGCGGGGCTGGCGCCGGCGCGGCCGCAGCGCATAACGCGCGGGGCTGGGGCCCGCGCGGCCGCGTCAAGCGACGTGCGGGGCTGGTGCCCGCGCGGCTGCAGCGCACGCCGCGCGGGGCTGGCGCCCGCGCGGGGCCGGCGCCCGCGCGGCCATGGCAGCCGCTGCGCCGGGCCGGTGGCCGCGCGGCCATGGCAGCCGCTGCGCCGGGCCGGTGGCCGCGCGGCTGCATGACATGCAACGACTCGGGGGTGGCCGCGTCGCCGTCGTGCTTCGCCGACACCGCCGTGTCAAGTGTCGTTACTGTTGTTGAGTGTTTGGGTCCGGTTTATTTCCTATTATAGTTCTGATCTGACTGTGACTTTTTGGGGATTACTTTTACGTCCGGGTGTCGACGGAGAGCAGGGTTCAGTTTCCGGAGCCCAGAATTTGCATAATAGAGGTGGGTACTTTTGATTAATTTCTGTGCAGGGTCATTCCCGAGTATTTCGTTTGATAAAGTAAATGGTTTTGGTAAAAGTGACTAACCCCATTGCATGTAAATCCCATATTCTAATCTCATTGAGGCGACTGCGGTCGCAGGATCGTTTTATTAATCTGATTAGAGCGGCTGAGGTCGCAACATTGTTTTACACTCATATTGCTTACACGCACACCGGCAGTTTGGCCACTGCACAGGGTGTATTTTTTCGGAAAGATGGTAACGTTGTTTTACCCGTGTACCCCACAAGGAGAGGTTAGTGGGGACCCCTCAAGGAGAGGCGACTGCTACTTGGGCAGTGGAGGGGTTGGAGGCACCAAGAAAGTGACTACGGTATTCTGAGGTTGGGGCCCAGCTTGTTACGGTATTCTGGGGTTGGGGCCCAGCTTGTTACGGTATTCTGGGGTTGGGGCCCAGCTTGTTACGGTATTCTGGGGTTGGTGCCCAGCTTGTTTTGTGACAGGAATTTAGGGATACATGAGGGGGAAGTAAATGCTCCGGTGTATCGGTTGGTCTTTTCAGTTATTGCATTTACGGGTTATATCTACTTTATCAGTCACTGACTACCCACGCTGTGACATGTCCGAGCAGGGGTGGGAACCGGGACGACGGTGAGGCAACGGTTAGAGGACCTTAGCCCTTAGGGGCTATTAAACTTTACAGTGTATGGTTATCTTCTATTGTGTTTGGTTAGTCTAGCTGTGGTTACTTGTGTTTGATTTCTTGTGGATGTTGGAATGAGGACTACGAGTAGGATTTTCTTCTCTTATCTGTGAATGTTAAGATGTGTGATTGCGGCTCGTTTTCAAGTACAAACATGGTTTCAAATGTATTTTCAAACCAGGTGTCGTGTGGGCACTGATTTCAAAACCCATGGATTTATCCTTTCAAGCATAATGGCCGCCAAAAAGGATTTGCGAAAACGTTTTGTAAAACTGGGTGTCGAGTGGACACCGACTTCCAAACCTATGGGTTTATGCTAGTCTGAATGTGATAGATGTAACTGTTTGGTTAAATCTAGTCTCTCCTCGTTGTCAGTCATGGTTTGCATGGTTAAAGTAATTGTCGTGCTTGGAACGCCGTGCATATACAAAGGAGGCTCCGCCCGTTTGGGGAGTGAATTTGTATATGTGGCGGGTCTGGTGCGCACCGGAGGCGAGGTTCATTTAAGAAAAAAAATGGATATGTTTTTCCGCTCTTTTAGAACCTCCGGGGGCGTGACAGATTATATGGTATCAGAGAAAAAAAACATACGCTTTTCCGCTTATCCTTAGACCTCCGGGGCATGACAGATTAAAATGGTATCAGAGAAAAACAACTTTAACCACAGTAGTCAGTAACCAACATCCAAAGTGCTAGCGCCGTGCGGGGCTGAGGTCCGCACGGTTGCGGGAGGGGCCGCGCGGGGTTGGTGCCCGCACGGCCGCGGCTTGCACCGCGCTGAGCTAGGGCCCGCGCGGTCACGGCAAATGCCGCGCGGGGCCGGTGCCCGCGTGGCCGTTCGACCCGCAACGCCGCAGGGGCGGCCGCGTCGCTCGACGCGCGCGGGCGCCACCGCCGGGTCAAGTTGTCTTTAGTGTTTTTGAGTTGTTGGGCTCGGTTTATCCACTATTATATTTCTGATGGATGTTGGGATGAGGATGTTCCTGTAATTAACTGGTGAATGATAGGATGTGTAATTGCGGCTTGTTTTCAAACGCAAACCGGTTTCAAAAGTGTTTTCAAAGCAGGTGCCGTGTGGGCACCGATTTTAAAACCCGTGGATTTATCCTTTCAAGTTAAAGGCTGCTCAAAGAGTTTGCGAAAATGTTTTAGAAAACTGGGTGTCGAGTGGGCACCGATTTTCAAAACCCATGGGTTTATGCTATAGTCTTATAAGATAGCGGTGACGGTATGAATTAATATATTCTCCCCTCTTGATTGTCATGATTGGAATGGTTAAAGTATTCGACTTGTTGGGAACGCCGTGCATATGCAAAGGAGGCTCCGCCCGTGTGGGGAGTGAATTTGTATATGCGGCGGGTCTGATACGCGCCGGAGGCATGGTTCATTTAAATGTTTTAGAAAAAAAAAAAGGGGGTACGTTTTCCGCTCTATTAGAACCACCGGGGCGTGACAGATTTTGAGTTGTTGTTGTTGTTGTAAATATGACGCCGTGCATATACAAAGGAGACTCTGTCCACTTGAAAAGTGAATTTGTATATGTGGCGGTCTGACACGCACCGGGGGCGAGGTCGATACTTATTTATAAAAAAAAAAAAAAAAAAAAAAAAAACATACGCTTTTCCGCTTATCTTTAGACCTCCGGGACGTGACAGATTAAATGGTATCAGAGAAAAAAAACATACGCTTTTCCGCTTATCCTTAGACCTCCGGGGCGTGACAGATTAAATGGTATCAGAGAAAAACAACTTTAACCACAGTAGTCAGTAACCAACATCCACAGTGCATGATGCCACAAGCAAATTGAACATGAGATAACCAAGGTGTAGGTGCGGTAGATCGTGAGTGTGCGAGGGAAAAAAGGGGGATTCAATTTCGTTGCGTCTGTAGGTCGTGGTGCTAGACCAGTTAGGTCTAGGGTTGACTTGGTTTCTTTGTATACAGCGAATAATGGCCCGAAATGGGTTATCAGCGGAGAAAGCAGGGGCAGAAAGTAAGGTGCCAACAGCGGCGGAGTATCAGCTTCTCCGACAACAATTACGAGAGATGGACGGGCAGTTAGCAACCCTTATGGAACAGATCCGGCAGTGGGCGCAACAGCCGACTACACCAGTGGAGGTCGCCCAGGCTTCTCTACCTGGACCAGCCGCACCAGTGACGGCACCGCCGGTGGCGGACAGCGAGACTACGGTCGCCCCTCCTCCGACCACGGTGACCGAGATACCGTCGGTTCATCCGACGACGCCTTCGGTAGCACTAACACCAGCAACTTTGGGACCTACGCTGGGAGCCGTTATTGGGGACCCCTTGAGAGAGACCGTGGTGACATCTGCTCCTAGAGTGTCCGCCGTCGCAGTTGGGGAAGCCCCTATCAAGCAAACCGAATGGGACAGAGTGACAGCGAACTTGGTAAATTTCAAGAGGTACGACCCACCCGTGTTTGAGGGACAGACGACCGACCCTTGGGTCGTGAAAAAAAAGGGGTGGATACCATGGAGAAGCTTTTTGAAGACCTATTGATGGAGGAACATGAACGGGTCCCTTTGGCAGTCCACTTCCTTGAGGGAAACGCCGCATGTGGTGGAAGACGGTGCGCCCGGACCCCTCGGTGGGCATCGCCCTTCCATCTTGGACAACGTTCCGAGAAAAACTATTTGGGGCATTTCTCTCCGACAGCATCAAACAACAGATGGAAGATGACCTGAGGCACATCAAGCAAGGAAGTCGGACAGTTATGGGATACTAACGGGCATTTGTGAGGTTGATCATATGTGTTCCCTTTGTTATAAGAGATGAATCTCACAAAGCCCGTCTTTTTGTGAATGGTTTACGAAGTGTTGGGTTATATGTATAAAAGGATCTAAATAGGGGAAAAAACACCTAGAGGGGGGTGAATAGGTGTAAACCGTAAACACTCAAAAATCTTTGCGATATAAAAACCCAATGCGGAAAAATAAATAACACGCAGAGATTTTTACGTGGAAAACTCCAAACCGGAGTAAAAAACCACGGGACCGATAACACGGTGAAATCCACTAGAATTAAACACGTACAAGGTGATATAACGTACTCACAGACGACCCAACCTTTTCCATACGCTCCTAGTTGATCTTCTCCGCTCGCTCCACGACGCTTCTCGAATCCACGATGTGCGTCCAACGCCGAATCCACGGCGTCCAACGTCGAGTCCACGACGTCCGACCGAATCCACGGTCTTCACCCAGTAGCACGCTTCGAATCCACGAACGTACCTCGCTCCGAATCCGCGAGAGCGGTTGCACCTTGAATCCACAAGGCCACGCGAGTCCACGCGCCGATTTTGGGGTAAATCGTTGTTTTTTGGGTGGTGATGATCCGCCGAATACTTAGATTAGAAATAGAGCGGAAATACCATCTAAGTATTCATTGATTTGATTCTACTCAGAATATGAGTATAAAAACCTAGAATCAAATCAATCAATATAGATGAAGAAACATAAGATTAAATCTAGTATTTCCTTTCTTCTCTATATGTGGATCTTAGGCCGTATAAAAGATTATATTTTATTATGACGGCTACTTGGATTTACCCTAGAAAAAGAATCATAGGGTCTATTTATAGGTTAGAAACCCTTGGAAGAAGATAAGGATCAAAAACTAACCTTTTCTGGAGTTTTTACATGACGACGATCCGGATCGGAGATCGGCGATCCGGATTGCAGTAGCGAGAAAAACAGTTTCCAGAAAAACGAAGGTTCGGGATCCGGATCGAAGTGCTTGATCCGGATCGTTCATATAGTTCACCAAACATCAACGTTCGGGATCCGGATTGCGAAGCCTGATCCGGATCGCTTAAATAAAATGGTAAACTCAGTGTTCGGGATCCGGATCAAGGGAAGCTACGATCTGGATTGAACTAGTGTATGAACGAACCACCTTCGGGATCCGGATTGAAAAGTCTGATCCGGATCCTGAACATGTCCCATGTCCAGTTTTTGATATATATGCAATAACAAATCCATCCAAGTGTTTCTACACTATAAGAAGTATTCGGATCACCAAAGATATTAAGTTAAACATACCTGATCCTTTTGAATTCTTCTTTCTTGAGATTGAGTTATATGATCCAACTTTCTTTAACTTCAATCTTCAAGACTTAACCGAATTCACGAAATACGCCAACTCAAATTCCGTAACAATCTCCCCCTTTGGCGGTTTCGTGACAAAACATAGATCCACTCAAGAAAATTCAAAAAGATATTTTTGTTGCTATCACCATACAACAAAAATTTACAATGGAGATCCAAAATAAAATACATGAGTTAAACTCCTAAAACAGACTCTAGACTTAGACATCTGTACTCTCTGCAAAAGAAATCATTCTTGACAAAAGAAATCGTTAGATACCTCAAGAATTTTATATCATTCAAAAACCACATACAGAGATGAAGTTTATACTCATTTATACTTACCATGACATTTATACATTCAGATATGTAAACTGATCATAGTTAAAACACCAACATATCTTCTATGCAATCAAAATCCAAATGTCATGTTAGTGAACATCAACTTGTTAGTTATATTACATGCCCAAATAGTTAGTCGAATAGTTAGTCGAGGCATGCATTCAAACACAAATGAAAACCGAAAGTTGAAGTTCTACTTACCTTTCAAGTTGAGGTTATATGTCACGCCCCGGGGTCGAAACTGCGACCCGGGCTCGCCAACAGATCCGCCATCTGTACGGAAACTGCCGTACAGACGAAGCGTCTAGCCTGCAAAGATCAAAACTACAGCTACACAGATATCAGAGCGGATAAAAAGCTGTACTATAAAATTTTTCTCTGCAAGGTTGCAACAACACATAGCCTATCTCCCAAAATCAGATGATACAAATAGAAGTCTCCCTATACAACATCTACTAATCCAAAGGGGAGATAGCTAAACAGGAAAAATAAACCAACTCCCACAATCCGGGATGGTACATCTACCTCTCTCTAAAGTAACAATGCTGGTAGGGAACTATCACGCGACTCCCTGTCCTCGGTCCGTCCAATCAAGCCCAGCAAGGACGGAAGAAAGCCTCAGCAACCTGTCACCGACAGAGGGTGTGAGAACTACATCCTACAGTAGTTCTCAGTGGGTACCGTCTCCAAGAACCACGGTCTGCCCACTAAGTCTACCAGAGGCATAAGATAGAGAAAAGACTGATGATAATAAAAATAAGCTGGAAAAGAATCTACAGCTATCATGCCTCTATCTACTATGCTCAAAAAGAAGAGACTATGGATGATGGAATGCAGTCACTCACTGCTGACAATATGTCACAAGTACTAAGCCCAAGACGCTCTACTATGACACATGCTACGCCATCACTCTCTCAGTGTATCTCAAATCTCGGCGACTGCCCACCCGGGTCCAGTCGAGTCAAGCCTGCGCCCCCTGGTGTATCAACCAGGGTGTCCAAACGGACAAACTCGATATCTCACACAGTGACCCCATGGTAGCTCGGCCAGGGGTATCAAGCGACCTCTAGTATATAAACTAGGCGCATCATCGCAGCCTCGTCAGGCTCGGTATCATCCTCGCCGCCTCATCAAGCTCGGAATCATCAACGCACCCGGGGCGTGGTTCGAGGGGTGCGACCCCACCGAACTCAAGTATCTCAACAGTATCACTGTCTCACAAGTGGCTCCTGCAGGCTATGGTCCTCGATCAAACAGATCGGTATCTCGATGCTCAAAGCACAACTCAGTCGGAGAACCCTCTACGACTCAATCTCACAACACTGACCCACTCAAAGAAAGTGCTACACAGCTGGGACCACCGACTCTCCCACGGCTCCCACAACACAACTCCACTGAACTCAACACTCAACTCACGGCCGGAGCTACTCCACGGCCAGATCTACGAAGGGTCCGAAACCCAGGGAGACTAACATCTACGTCCCCAAGAGAGAAAGCAGCCCTTAGAACCCAGATCGCTCGAATCCGCTCGGGTGGATAAGTTTATAAGAAACCATGTCATTTATTTCAGAAAAATCATTCGATCTGAGAGAAAGCCATCTTTATAATGATTTTTAGTCTTTTTTAGGAAAACCCTTTGAAATCAAGTTTTATGCCCAAGCCTCGAAGAGCTGATGCCTTCGTCCCAACGGACGAGAACAGACTCAGACCACCTTGCGAGGCTTGGAAGAAACATTGGCTGACTAAAATCATGTATTTATCCAAAAAAGTTCTGGGTTCAAGGTCCTGCCAACACACGTGCACCACGATCCCAACCTGGTGGTGACGAGAAGAACAGTGGAAAGGAAAACCCCCGGGACCACCGTTTATCTGAAACGGCTCCCCAAAATGCTAACACTGGCCTAACCCAGCCACCAGACCCCACTCGGCCCCCCGGGCCCGAGTGCAACACCCGTCCCACAACACTCTGACCACTCAGCCCACTACCCGGGCGAGGAAACTCTAAGTCCCGAAGGATATGAAAAGTGCGGGATGTCTAAAGCATAAAGGAACCTAGCCCAAATTAAGGTTCACAAATGGTCTGGTCAAACTCATGCACATATGAAGGGGGTGCTAGTTAAGTTCCAAGAAAATACTTAAACTAGCATGCAATCCTAGCACAATAGAATTAGAAGGAAGTCCGTAGACTTGGAGAGAAAACCAACCCACCTCAGAAAGCCACCAATTGCTCGTCGACACTTGCAATTGGCACCGCGGGCTTACCTGGCCTCCAAGGGGTCCGCACGCAACACCAAGCCCATTGCCAGAAACCGCACGCAAAACGGAGCACGCGGCGACCAACCACACGACCGCGCGCTCCGCGGAAGCAAAAACCGCACCGCAAGCTGTCAGAAGCGAAGAAATCGCAAAATCAATCAAAAAGGTCAAAACCGAGCATCCGACGGCGAAAAACAGCTTCCGTCGGCGAAAACAGCCTCCGTCAGCGAAAAATCAGCGCCCGACGGCGAAAAACAGCCCGTCGGCGAAAACCAGCGCCCGACGGCGAAAACAGCTCCGTCGGCGCAAAAACTGCTCAAAAACAGCTTGCGAAAAACCAGCGAAAACTGCGCAAACCGCTCGCGAAAACCCTGCGAAAACTGCGCAAAACTGCTCGCAACCTGCTCGCGAAAAACGACGAAAACCTGCGCGAAATCAGCGAGCGAAAACAGCGAAACCGCTTGCGAAACTGCTCGCAACCTGCTCGCGAAAAACGGCGAAAAACTGCGCGGAATCAGCGAGCGAAAACAGCGAAACCGCTTGCGAAACTGCTCGCAACCTGCTCGCGAAAAACGACGAAAACCTGCGCGAAAACTGCGCGAAAACCTGCGCGAAAACAACGCGAAACCAGCGCGAAAACCCCCCGCGAAAAACAGCGGCCGACGGTGGGAAACAACGGCGAAAAACGGTGCCGGCACGCAAACCGAGGCGCCACCGCTGTCCCGGGAGCACGCCGAGCGGCGAAAAACCAGCCGCGCGACGAGGGAGGCCCGCCGCACGCCGCCCAACCAAGCGGCGCCGCGCAGCGACCTGCTGCGCGGTGCCGGAGCGCACCGCGCAGCGCCCAGCGGCGCTGCGCACAGCGCCCAGCGGCGCTGCGCGCGGTGCCCAGCGGCGCTGCGCGCAGCGCCCAGAGGCGCTGCGCGCGGGCCCGCGCGCAGCCCACTGCGCTGCGCGCGGCCGCGCGCCTGCGCAGGCCCGCGCGCGGCCCTGCCGCGCGCCCCCTGCGCGCGGCCAGAAGGTGTCGCGCGCACGCGCGCGGCCCTGCCGCGCGCCCCTGCGCGCGGCCCTGCCGCGCGCACCCGTGCGCGGCCAGGAGATGCCGCGCGCACGCGCGCGGCCCTGCCGCGCGCACCCGCGCGCGGCCAGGAGATGCCGCGCGCACGCGCGCGGCCCTGCCGCGCGCCCCCGCGCGCGGCCAGGAGATGCCGCGCGCACGCGCGCGGCCCTGCCGCGCGCACCCGCGCGCGGCCAGAAGGTGCCGCGCGCCCCTGCGCGCGGCCCTGCCGCGCGCACCCGCGCGCGGCCAGAAGGTGCCGCGCGCACGCGCGCGGCCCTGCCGCGCGCCCCTGCGCGCGGCCCTGCCGCGCGCGCCTGCGCGCGGCCAGGCAGCGCCGCGTGCTGCCCTTTGCTGCACGCGGCGCCGCGCCCAGCGGCAAGTCGCCGCAGGGTGCTGCCAATAGCAGCACCCTGGCGCCGCGCGTGCGCCGTTGCGCGCGCGCGCGCGGCCGCCGGCGACGGCAAATCCAAGAAAAGCCCCGAAAATCCGATAAAATCCAAAAATCCCAAAAATCCAAGAATCCATATTTTTCATGATTTTTAAACACCAATTAAAAATCCTCAAAGCTCCAAAACACCGAAAAAAACCCCAAAAACTGAAATTACTTACCTCGTTGCCGCACGTCGCACGCCCACGAGCTTCGCACGGCCTCCAACGGCGAGTCCCAAAAATCCGAGAATGCCTCAAAAGCCCTTCCTCTTCCTTTTCTCTTTCCTTTTCCTCTCTTTTCTTTTCCTTTCTTTCTTTCTTCCTTTTCTTTCTTTCTCTCTGCTGCAGAGGGTGGCTGGGGAAGCTTTTATAAAGCAAAAGCTTTATTAATTAATTAACTAATTAATTAATTCCAATAATTCCAACTCCAACTCACTTTTTGCCTTCGGGCTCTCCGCCGCTGCCCGGAACTTCCCGAACTCCACTGTAAATCGAAAATACACGCGCTCACAGCTTTTTCTCTCCAAAAAGCTCGTCCGTTGAGGCGGGGTGCTCAAATCAATTACCGGCTCCAAAATTGCCAGTTCCAACTCACTTTTTGCCTCCGGGTCCTCCGCGTCAGTCCGAAACCTCCCGAACCTCGCTGTAAATCAAAAGTACACGTGTCCACAGCTTTTTCTCCTCAAAAAGCTTATCCGTTGAGTCGGGGTGCTCAAATCAAATACCGGCTCCAAAACTGCCAGTTCCGACTCACTTTTTGCCTCCGGGTCCTCCGCGTCAGTCCGGAACCTCCCGAACCTCGCTGTAAATCAAAAGTACACGTGTCCACAGCTTTTTCTCCTCAAAAAGCTTATCCGTTGAGTCGGGGTGCTCAAATCAAATACCGGCTCCAAAACTGCCAGTTCCGACTCACTTTTTGACTCCGGGTCCTCCGCGTCAGTCCGGAACCTCCCGAACTTCGCTGTAATCTGAAAGTACACCTGTTCCAAGTGTTTCCTGAATTTCCGGCGCTCCACGGTGAAGTCGGAAATTTCCAATCTCATCCTCAATCGGCCTACAAAGCCCGGAAAAACCCCGAATCGAGCTGGAGCTTCCGCGTTGATCCGAATCAACCCGGCATCAACGGTAACCTCAGATACAACATGCTCAAGGCAACTCTCTGCTCCAAGTCAACTGTGTGGTCGGCGCGCTATCCAATGCCCCGGTACTTTACACTCTCCCCTCCTTCAAAAGGTTTCGTCCTCGAAACCAAAACACACACCCTACCCCAAGAAACTTACCTCGGGAAAAACATCAACTCCAACTCTCTCTCAAAAGAAAAGCAGCCGAAAATAGCGAAAAGTCCAAAATTTCCAAAGGACCGATGCCTTCGCCCTGATCAAAACAAGAACAGGTTCCAGCATCGCCTCCATTTCTGGAGTAGTCCTTCGAAATTTTTCACCCCGCTGCTATTTTCGGTGTTAAAACGGGAAAACAAGGAGAGAGAGATGTTGAAGCTGTCCCCGTTGTGGCCGCAACCCAAGACCACAATCCACCAACTCAACCTTGTAGGGGTGCAAAACTCTGAGCTCAACCACAAGGAAAGGAAGTCATACCAAGTACCAAGCGATCCGCTAACCTGGCGCCCACCGATCGGCAACCCAAACTCATCCTCTCGGCCCTCAGGTGGTCGCTCTAACTCAACATACTGGCATCGCCGAACCTTCACTGGGTAAACTCAACCGTAAATTCCATAACTTCACAAGTAAGAATTTCTTCGGTTGCTTCAGATAGCTCAAATCCTTGTTCGACTCCAACGAAGAAAAGCCGATAAAGTGCGAGGGTTCAAATACACTTCTTCCTACCAGACGAAAATCACGGTCCAAACTCCCCGCGTAAACTCAAGTCTATAAACATAAACCTCTGCGGCTGGTGGCTTCCAAAAGATCGAAGTCTCCAAAAGGCAAAAACTCCTCCGTTGCTCCTTAGCAACCAAAACAATCAAGTCTCGCAGGTACATCCCTCGATTAGGCAACCAACAACTCCCCCCCTTGGAGTTGCTGCCCTAACCTCCAGTGATCTTGAAGCTCTAAGCCACTTCGGAAACAAATCCAAATGTCCACGACGGGTCCGGCTGCTAACCCGTTCCAACACAGCTGGAGAACTCGATTCTTCAAATACTAACAATCGCAGGCCTCAGTCAATCCACTTGACCGCAAGGCAAGCTCAAAAAGCCCCTACCGGTGTTCTGAACACTAGCCGGGCACAACCTCGACTGCAAGGTTCCATAACCATGTCGACCACTATCACGGTCTCCAATCCAGTATCCTGGCGCCTCGACTGCCGAGAACCTACAGGTCTCCGTCTCCTCTGAGACACATGATCCTGGGGCTGGCACCATGGCAACCTCGATCCACTCCACTATCCCGAAATCAGGCAATACTGGAAGACTCTCTCTCTGGAGCTGGTCCCTCGATCTCCGTCCCTCCTGGACGTGATCAGTGATCCCCGGTCAATCCATCGCACATGCCCAATCGCTTGCATCTACGGTCGGCACTCGCCGAGAATACACAATGAGATAGTTATCCAGGTGCAGTCCCCTCTCAACAAAATCAACCTCTAAACCTCAACCTGGGTGTCAAGGGCCCACTGCTCAACCATCGCGGAAATCACTCTTGGCGGTCCAACAGGACGAACCCGACGCCACCAACTCTCGGCGTCCCAAACGAAAGGCGCAAGATCAAGCGCCCAGATGCTTCTCCTGGGTGAACAATCCTTGAACAGCTTTTCCATAGCAGCGATCCAGTTCTCGGCCTCCCAAGGCCCTCAACTCAAATCCCAAAATCTGCAGGGGATGGGACTGGATGAAGTAGAATAATCGGTTGGCAACCTCTCGCTGCTCCTGCACCATCAGTGGTGCGACCAGGGTCGAAATCGTCAAAGTCGCGGCTGGAGTACTACTGGCGATACCCCGGGAGATGCTCTCAGCTCAAACATGCGCAACACCCGCTCCATGTCCTCTCCTGGCGCCGCAACGCCTCCGACATCTGGGCCCCCTGAGCCCGCAGATCCTGTACCTCACCCTGCCTAGCCTGCTCGGCAGCCCGCCGTCCGGGCTCCTCAGCTGAGGTCAAACGCCCGCTCGTCGCTGCACGACGTCTCGGCGGCATCGCAAGTAGCTGAAACAAAACAACCATCAGGACACAACAACCATACGACCCAATCCAGCGAGAGTCTACAATTTGTTATCCCTCCTAAAGTATTATGTTGTCTGCAGCCAACATAATCACTTTGAGAGAATAACATATCAAATCACTCATCCCAACCCGAGGGAGAGGTAAAAACTCAATCTGGACTCTCGCTAAAAGTCACGACTCTCACGTAGTCATCCTAATGTCCAACCACAAGCCTAGGGTTTCTAAGTCCTCAATGACCTATATCCTAGGCTCTGATACCACTCTAATCTGTCACGCCCCGGGGTCGAAACTGCGACCCGGGCTCGCCAACAGATCCGCCATCTGTACGGAAACTGCCGTACAGACGAAGCGTCTAGCCTGCAAAGATCAAAACTACAGCTACACAGATATCAGAGCGGATAAAAAGCTGTACTATAAAATTTTTCTCTGCAAGGTTGCAACAACACATAGCCTATCTCCCAAAATCAGATGATACAAATAGAAGTCTCCCTATACAACATCTACTAATCCAAAGGGGAGATAGCTAAACAGGAAAAATAAACCAACTCCCACAATCCGGGATGGTACATCTACCTCTCTCTAAAGTAACAATGCTGGTAGGGAACTATCACGCGACTCCCTGTCCTCGGTCCGTCCAATCAAGCCCAGCAAGGACGGAAGAAAGCCTCAGCAACCTGTCACCGACATAGGGTGTGAGAACTACATCCTACAGTAGTTCTCAGTGGGTACCGTCTCCAAGAACCACGGTCTGCCCACTAAGTCTACCAGAGGCATAAGATAGAGAAAAGACTGATGATAATAAAAATAAGCTGGAAAAGAATCTACAGCTATCATGCCTCTATCTACTATGCTCAAAAGAAGAGACTATGGATTGATGGAATGCAGTCACTCACTGCTGACAATATGTCACAAGTACTAAGCCCAAGACGCTCTACTATGACACATGCTACGCCATCACTCTCTCAGTGTATCTCAAATCTCGGCGACTGCCCACCCGGGTCCAGTCGAGTCAAGCCTGCGCCCCCTGGTGTATCAACCAGGGTGTCCAAACGGACAAACTCGATATCTCACACAGTGACCCCATGGTAGCTCGGCCAGGGGTATCAAGCGACCTCTAGTATATAAACTAGGCGCATCATCGCAGCCTCGTCAGGCTCGGTATATCCTCGCCGCCTCATCAAGCTCGGAATCATCAACGCACCCGGGCGTGGTTCGAGGGGTGCGACCCCACCGAACTCAAGTATCTAACAGTATCACTGTCTCACAAGTGGCTCCTGCAGGCTATGGTCCTCGATCAAACAGATCGGTATCTCGATGCTCAAAGCACAACTCAGTCGGAGAACCCTCTACGACTCAATCTCACAACACTGACCCACTCAAAGAAAGTGCTACACAGCTGGGACCACCGACTCTCCCACGGCTCCCACAACACAACCTCCACTGAACTCAACACTCAACTCACGGCGGAGCTACTCCACGGCCAGATCTACGAAGGGTCCGAAACCCAGGGTAGATTATAACATCTACGTCTCCAAGAGAAAAGCAGCCCTTAGAA
>JAQNDB010003418.1:0-29482 GCA_029204045.2 Tillandsia leiboldiana | reverse complement strand
TGTCATCTGGGCATGGACTGGCTCTCGACGTATCACGAAGTGATCGATCAGGAGGGAAAGTTGGGTCACTTTCGGGAACGGCCAGGCGGAGGTATCTACCGAGCTCATCAAAGCTCGTGCTTTGGTGCAACGGGTCGCGACGAGCGAGAGCGAGGAAGTTGGTCCATAGCGTTGTTGCCCGGCATTTTTGGCGACCGTTGCGGAGTGGACCGTGCGACTCCGATCATGGAGGAGTTATTGGTGGTGCGGGAGTTTCCTGATGGGTTTCCCGCGGAGTATACCGGGGAGCCGCCGATCGGGCGATCGAGTTCATCATAGACTTGATTCCGGGACGGCGCCGATCTCGAAGGCCCCGTATCGTATGGCGCCGGCAGAATTGAAGGAGTTGAGGGATCAGTTGCAGGATCTTCTCGACAAAGGGTTCCGGCCAAGTGGATCGCCGTGGGGAGCCCCGGTATTATTTTTGCGCAAGAAGGAGTTCTTTTCGACTCTGGGGATTATCGGGAGTTGAACAAGGTTACCATCAAAAACAAGTAAAGTTACCCAGAAATCGACGACTTGTTTGACCAATTGCAGTGTCGCTAGTGTACACCAAAATTGACCTCCAATCCGGCTACCACCAGTTGAAAATCAAGCCGGAGGATGTTCAGGGAAAACGGCGTTTCGCACACGCTATGGTCACTACGAATACACGGTCATGCCTTTCGGGCTTACTAACGCCCGGCGGCGTTCATGGATCTGATGAACCGTGTGTTCAGGAGTACTTGGACCGATTTGTCGTGGTCTTCATTGACGACATTTTGGTCTATTCGCGGAGCGACGAGGAGCACGCGGAGCATTTGCGGATAGTGCTTCAAATCCTTCGGGAGGAGAAGCTATTGCAAGACTAAGAAAGTGCGAGTTTTGGCTCCGCGAGGTGGCTTTCCTCGGGCATATTATTTTTGAGGGGGGAATTTCAGTTGACCCGAAGAAAATTGAGCGGTTAGGGATTGGCCGCGCCCGACGAATGTCACGGAAGTCCGCAGTTTGTGGGCTTAGCGGGTATTATCGACGGTTCGTGGAGGGGGTTTCTCGAGGATTGTGACTCCACTACTCGGCTGACGCAAAAAGGGCGTCAAGTTTGTTTGGAGCGACGAATGCGACCGGGGTTTCATTGAATTGAAGAAAGGTTGACGTCGGCTCCTATTCTCGCCTTACCGGTGCAGGGCGAGGACTTGTGGTGTATAGTGACGCATCCTATCTGGGTCTGGGGTGTGTCCTGATGCAGGGCGGAAAAGTGATCGCTTATGCATCCCGCCAGTGAAGGACCACGAAAAGAACTATCCCATTCACGATTTGGAGTTGGCGGCGGTGATCTTCGCGCTGAAGTTGTGAGGCACTACTTGTATGGTGCACATTGCGAGATCTACACCGACCACAAAAGCCTCAAGTACTTATTCACCCAGAAGGAGCTCAATTTGCGCGGCAACGGCGCGGGGGTGGTTTAGAGCTGAAGGATTATGATGTCGATATCCTTTACCACCCCGGCAAAGCAAACGTGGTCGCCGATGCACTAAGTAGAAAGACGACGAGGAACCTCGCTATGGACGTCACGAATCAAATGCCGTTATGTTGGACATGGGGCGGATGAACCTTGAGGTAGTCGCTCCGGGGTGCCGGCCCTGATGATGACGCTTATTATTCAGCCGACCTTGTTGGAGAGGATCAAGAATGTGCAGCCTTCCGACTCAAGTCTCCAAAAGGTGCGGCGTTGGCATCGAGGAGGGCAAAGGCGGCGATTTCAATGTTCACCCCGATGGCACACTTCGGTTTCGGAACCGTTGGTGTGTGCGGAAAATGATGAGCTCCGCGAACTGATATTGCGAGCGGCGCACGGGTCACCTTAGGCGAGCACCCTTGGTTGCACCTGTTACGGCATTTTGGTATTGGCATATTTCGTGAGTCAAGTCAGTGAGTTGAGTCGGAGTCTTAAAGGGATCAAATTGTCAATCAGCAATCAAAGACTTAGAGAAGATTCAACAAGAGCTCAAGTTGACACTCAGTGTCTTGAGTCTTGAAAATTGAAGTTGAAGAATTGTGGATCAGTTACATCAATCTCAAGAAGAAAGTATTCAAGAGGATCAGGTATGTTTAACTAAATAATTGTGGTGATCCGAATACTTTCTTATAGTGTAGAAACACTTGGAAGAATTTTTAATTCATAATAATCAAAAACTGGTGTTCGGACATGTTCAGGATCCGGATCAGGGCCAACGATCCGGATCCCGAAGGTTGTTGCTTCATACAAGACTTCGATCCGGATCCATGCAATTTCCGATCCGGATCCCGAATGTTAAGTTTTCTGATTTGTATGAACGATCGGATCGGGCAATGCGATCCGGATCCCGAACCCTTGGTTTTCTGGAATCGTCAATCTCGTTACGACGATCCGGATCGCAGTAAATCCGATCCGGATCGCCGTCCTGAAAATTTCCAGATAAGGTAAGTTTTTGATTCTTATCTCTTTCCAAGGTTTCTAAACTATAAATAGACACTTAGGGTTTCTCAAAAACGTGGGTGCTACGGCCGATCTTTTAAAACACTTGAGAGCAACCCTAGAGGCTAGGTTTTTCATTTCTTCTTTATAGCCTCTTTTAGGTCAATTCGACGGTTCTTCCAAGATCTATCTTTTGTCGAATTGATCTAATCTTTGCTTAGAGATTTTTCCCACGATCTTCATTGATAATCTAAGCAAAGGATCACCATCGAAGTCAATATTCTTATCGACTGAGTTTGCGTCGTGGATTCGACGTGGCATCGTGGATTCGGTGTGCTAAAGGCGTTTCGTGGATTCGAAGGCGTTCGTGGATTCGAACGTGAGCAGTGGACGTGCAAAACGGTGGAGCGCGAGGTCCAAGAAATGAAGGAGGGGTTAAATCCGTGGAGACGGTAATCACCTTGTTATTCTTCTTTCTTAGGGATTGTTATTGCGTGGATATCAAAACGGTCAGCGCAAGGTCCGAGAAGCTGAAGGAGGGGTTTGAGTCCGTGGAGTCGGTAATCACCTTGTTATTCTTCTATTCTTAGTGGATTGTTATTGCGTGTTGGTCCCGTGGTTTTTCTCCTGGATTGGAGTTTCCACGTATATCTCGGTGTGCTGTTTTTATTTTCCGCATTGGTTTTTATTTGCACTGAGATTGAGTTTTTAAGTATTACACCTATTCACCCCCCCTCTAGTTGGTTGATAGTACCTATTTAGATCCTTTGGGATTCATATAACTCTACAATTGGTATCAGAGCGGGTTTTAGGTTTATCTATCATTGATGGGTGAAAGTGGTAATATTTTAGACCTCCTCTTTTGTATGGACTAATTATGCTTATTGGAAAGTGCGGATGAGAGCTTTTCTCATCGCAGTTGATGAGCGAGTATGGCAATCCGTGGAATGCGGTTGGGTGCATCCTGTTGAGGAAGTAGGAAATTCTACTACCCCAAAAACCTCGCATCTAGATGGTCCAAAGAGGAATTTGAAAGATCTTCTTACAATGGGAAAGGTTATGAACGCTTTATTTAATTCTTCTTTCCTCGACTGAGTTCACAAGAATTTCCGCGTGTGAAACCGCGAAGGAAATTTGGGATATTCTCAAAATTACACATGAGGGTACTAATCTTGTAAAAATTCAAAAGCTCCAGATGCTGTACAAGTCAATTTGACTCTATTCATATGGAAGGGCATGAATTGTTTACAGATTATTACAACTAGACTTCAAGATGTAATAAATACATGTGCTAATTAGGAGAAAAGATCCCGGAGTCGAAAATTGTAAGGAAAGATACTTCGGACCTCTTCCGGAACGGTTTAGGGCAAAGGTTACCGCCATCTGAAAACCGGTTAGTCATCCGGATGAGATGAGTGTAGAGGAATTAGTAGGTGCTTTGCAAACTTATGAAATGACTTTCCTACTAATCAAGTTTCTTCCAAGTCTTCTTCTAAGCTTACAGGTATTGCATTCAAATCAACAAAGGAAGAAGATAGCGAATCAAGTTCCGACGATGAAATCTCTTTTGCCGATTTTGAAGAACAATGGCGCGGATCGTAAAGAAATTTCGTCGAAAAATTTTGGAAGAATCGAACCGATGGATCTTCATCCATGAAATCTTCTAAAGGATCATCGGGTTCTAAATCCTCTAAACTCAAAAGCTTTGCAAAACCTTCTAAAGAAAAAGAAAAAGATGATTTCGAAGGGGAAATCCAATGCTATCGATGCAAAGGCTACGGCCATTTTTCAACGAATTGTCCTTCTCCGAAATCATATAAAAAGAAGGCTTTGCAAGTGAAAACTTGGGACGATTCTACTTCTAATGAATCGACCTCAAGTAAAGAGGAAAAAATCGTTGCTTCTCATGCCTCTCATTTTCCCTCTTCTAATAATTGTTTATCATCATTAGTCACTGACTCTACTCCTATGATTGTGTATGAAACATCAACAACCGGCGGAGAGTCATCAAGTGAGGGGGAGTCGGACGAGGAAGAACTCGTTGAGGCATTATCAACAACTTCTTGCGGAATCTAAGAAGATGGCCAAACATATCAAGAAGTTGAGAAAGCAACGACTTGAAGATCAAGACGAGAATCATGCTTTAAAGATCAAACTTCATGATCTCGAGGAGGAACGAGAGCTTTTAATTGGATAATAATAAAATCCTCCAAGAAAAGATAAATCAATCGGAAACGGTCGTTAATTCCCATATTAACAAGATTGATTTTCTTGAAAAGCAGTTTGAGGAAATACATGTCACCAATCAAGCATTGACCAAGCAAGTTCATCAACTTAAATCCGACATACAAGGATTTCAACCGGTTCCAAGAAACTTGAATGTATGTCCGGATTAGGTCAAACAAGCAAGGTTGGTTGGGATTCAAAAAGAACCAAACTGTGAATGCTTCAAGTTCCACAATGAAATTGAAAGGAAGAACTTGTCACTTATGTGGACTTGAAGGACATTTGGTGAAGAATTGCCCGAAAAAGAGAAAGAAAAATTCTTCGGCAACTTCATCTACGGAGCGAACTCAACGGAATCAAAAGACACATCAAGTCAAAGGAGTTCACTCAACCCACCAAAGGTCCGAGCCACAACATCAATCATACAAGTGGATCACTACAAGGCAAAGACCTAAGGTGGACCAACAGTCAAAGCGGACAACCCCCGGCCACGACGAATCAAGACAACCCAAAATCCAGCGATTTTGGATTCGGAAAGGTGATATCTTTCCTTGTCTTAAGTTCTAATTAGCTTATGACTGTATGTAATGCTTTGATTGGTTTTCCCTTCATATCTTTCTTAATCTTTGCATTACATGTTTTTCAATGCTCTTCGTTTTTATACTTTGTTTTGAACAAAAGGGTTTTTACTGAACAAGTGCATTGAATAAAAAGGGCTTCACTTTTATTCACTCCAAATTAATTTATTTGGATTATCAACTTTACTCCTTAATCATAATCTTGAAGATACTTCATTATAGGAGTTTTTGATATTATAAGCATCAAATTTTAGAAATCATGTGTGATCTTCAGATGCTTAATCTATCTCGGTTGTGTGAGTTCTCTGTGATAAACATGAGACAACCGATTGACTATATTTGGGATTTAATTCTTTCACGTAAGAGATTGCCTTCTTACAAGGGTATATAATTGAATTATGAAAGATGTGGAAAGAGTTACATCCGAAAGGAGTGTGAAAACTACCACCACATGCTGGAAAGAGCTGCCACCCCGGTCGTCCGGTTTGTGTGTGAAGCTACCACATGTTATGGATGCTTGATAGTATTTTATGAGAAAATCTTTAGTTGAAGCATTTGGAGATTTATATGCAAAACTCTTATATTTTGAACCATCTCCTGGTTGGTATAAGGTGGAATAGTTGAAAGATGCTCAAAGAGCCACCCTTAGGTATTTTAGTGCTTATCTCAAATTTGAAAGGGTAAAAATTCAGATTTGATGTCATTTGGAAATCTCCGTAAGTCATCTTTGTAAATCCGTTACATCTTGATAGAGTTTGGATCTCAAGATTATTTTGATGACTTGTGTTTGATGAATATAACATGAAAAACGGTTTATAATGTTTTACCTTTATTTTTCATGAGTTTGGAGTAAATCTTTTTAATTTCGTGAAATTAATTGGATTGAATGGCATCTATGTGAATTCATTGTTGTTCAAAGCACTTAAATGGATTTCTTGATGGAATACAAATCGGTATTTGAAAAGATTCCAAAATCTGGATTTGTTTCAAGAAATTATTTGATTTTTGCTTTCTGGTACAGGTACGCAATCTGCATTTCTGTTATATACCGGAACTGAGCTTTTATCTCTCTTTCTCTATGAACTAATGCTGTTAGTGATTTCCTTTTGTCTAGTATGTTCACTGTTTGACAATTTGTGACAAAAAGGGGGAGAAGAGAAATAGGGGGAGACAGAGATGAGATCATCGAGATAGGGGGAGAACGGAAAATGATGATCGTATCACAAAGGGGAAGAACATGGAGAACATGTTAGAGATGCTCAAGATAGGGGGAGACAAAGAAAAAATTGAAAGAGCCGAAAAACAAAAGAACCAAAAGGAAGACGGATCAAATGTAGGATTTTAATTTCTAACAACTAACGTTTGATTTTGTTTGGAGTTTTGTTTTGCAGGAATTACATCACTTTAAGACTCCAAGTCCTAAGTCATAGAGTATGTTCTAGGACTGTTTGGTTCAAATGTAATTTTGTATTTATTGGATCTTTCACGCAAAGAAAATCAATGTTTTGGTGATGACATTGAGTTTCGATTTTTTGGTTTAAGATGAGTGACTTGAGCGCTTTTATGTATTTTTGGGTTTTGTCACGAAATTGCCAAAGGGGGAGATTGTTACGGCATTTTGGTCTTGGCATATTTCGTGAGTCATGTCAGTGAGTTGAGTCGGAGTCTTAAAGGGATCAAATTGTCAATCAGCAATCAAAGACTTAGAGAAGATTCAACAAGAGCTCAAGTTGACACTCAGTGTCTTGAATCTTGAAAATTGAAGTTGAAGAATTGTGGATCAGTTACATCAATCTCAAGAAGAAAGTATTCAAGAGGATCAGGTATGTTTAACTAAATAATTATGGTGATCCGAATACTTTCTTATAGTATAGAAACACTTGGAAGAATTTTTAATTTCATAATAATCAAAAACTGGTGTTCGGACATGTTCAGGATCCGGATCAGGGCCAACGATCCGGATCCCGAAGGTTGTTGCTTCATACAAGACTTCGATCCGGATCCATGCAATTTCCGATCCGGATCCCGAATGTTAAGTTTTCTGATTTGTATGAACGATCCGGATCGGGCAATGCGATCCGGATCCCGAACCCTTGGTTTTCTGGAATCGTCAATCTCGTTACGACGATCCGGATCGCAGTAAATCCGATCCGGATCGCCGTCCTGAAAATTTCCAGATAAGGTAAGTTTTTGATTCTTATCTCTTTCCAAAGGTTTCTAAACTATAAATAGACACTTAGGGTTTCTCAAAAACGTGGGTGCTACGGCCGATCTTTTATAAAACATTTGAGAGCAACCCTAGAGGCTAGGTTTTCATTGTTCTTCTTAATAGCCTCTCTTAGGTCAATTCGACGGTTCTTCCAAGATCTATCTTTTGTCGAATTGATCTAATTTTTGCTTAGAGATTTTTTCCCATGGATCTTCATTGATAATCTAAGCAAAGGATCACCATCGAAGTCAATATTCTTATCGACTGAGTTTGCGTCGTGGATTCGACGTGGCATCGTGGATTCGGTGTGCTAAAGGCGTTTCGTGGATTCGAAGCGTGCGTTCGTGGATTCGAACGTGAGCAGTGGACGAGCAAAACGGTGGAGCGCGAGGTCCAAGAAATTGAAGGAGGGGTTAAATCCGTGGAGACGGTAATCACCTTGTTATTCTTCTTTTCTTAGGGATTGTTATTGCGTGGATATCCAACCGGTCAGCGCAAGGTCCGAAGAAGCTGAAGGAGGGGTTTGAGTCCGTGGAGTCGGTAATCACCTTGTTATTCTTCTATTCTTAGTGGATTGTTATTGCGTGTTGGTCCCGTGGTTTTTCTCCTGGATTGGAGTTTCCACGTATATCTCGGTGTGCTGTTTTTATTTTCCGCATTGGTTTTTATTTTGCACTGAGATTGAGTTTTTAAGTATTACACCTATTCACCCCCCCTCTAGTTGTTTGATAGTACCTATTTAGATCCTTTGGGATTCATAACTCTACAGCACCAAGATGTACCACGAGTTGAAGATTCTCTATTGGTGGCCGGGGATGAAGGCGGACATTGGGCGCTTCGTGGCAAAGTGCCTTACATGTCAACAGATAAAAGCGGAGCATCGACTCCCGGCGGGGAAACTCCAAAGCTTGCCTATTCCCGTGTGGAAGTGGGAGGACATCTCTATGGACTTCATCGTCGGGTTGCCTCGCTCAACAGGAGGCCACGACTCGATCTGGGTGATTGTGGATCGTCTCACCAAGTCGGCACATTTCTTGCCGGTCCACACCACCTGGGCGGGAGAGAAGTTGGCACAGGTATATCTTGACGAGGTGGTGAGGCTGCACGGGGTGCCGAAGTCGATTGTATCGGACCGAGACCCCAAGTTCACCTCGCATTTCTGGAGGAATCTGCAGGAGGCCCTTGGCACACGGCTCGATTTTAGCACCGCTTTTCACCCTCAGACTGATGGTCAGACAGAGAGAACCATTCAGACCTTGGAGGACATGTTGCGGGCGTGCGTCATCGATTACAAGGGTGGTTGGTGCAAGTACTTGCCGATGGCCGAGTTCGCCTACAACAATAGTTATCACGCTAGTTTGGAAATGGCACCGTTCGAGGCTCTTTATGGACGGAAGTGTCGATCCCCTATCTATTGGAGTGATGTGGGCGAGCGCACGGAGTTCGGGCCGGACATTTTGCGGGAGGCGGAGGAGAAGGTCCGCCTTGCTCGCAAAAGATTGCTTACGGCGCAATCTCGGCAACAAAGCTACGCGGACAAGCGTCGGCGGGATTTGGAATTCGCGGTGGGCGACCGCGTCTTCTTGAAGGTTTCGCCCATGAGGGGCGTGAAGCGATTTGGAGTGCGGGGAAAACTAAGTCCCCGCTATATCGGCCCCTATGAGATATTGGAGCGTGTGGGAGCGGTGGCGTATCGGCTTGCATTGCCGCCGAAGTTGGCGGATGTACATAACGTCTTCCACGTCTCCAATCTCCGCAAATATGTACCCGATCCGGAGCATGCGATGCTTTATGAGCCGCCGGAGCTTCAGGATGACTTGAGCTATGAGGAGTTCCCGGTGGCGATTATTGCTCGGGAGGTGCGCAAATTGAGGAACCGCGAGATTCCTTATGTCAGGGTCCGGTGGAGCAATCACGATGATCGCGAAGCCACGTGGGAACTTGAGGAAACGATGAGGGCGCACCATCCTCATCTCTTCGAGGAGATGAATTAGAGGTATGAATTTCGATTCGGTTGAATTGCATTAAATTTCAATTTCGCGAACGAAATTGCTTAAGGGGGGAAGAATGTAGGATACCGAACTTCTAAAAGTAGAAGTTAGACATTAAGTAGAATATGCCCAATTAATTCAAAGAAATCCTAATTAACCATAGGTAAAATGTGCAAGTTCAACTTTTAAAAGAATACAATATAGAAGTTACGGTAGGATATAGTAAGTCGGAAAAATTATTATATAAATAAAAATAAAAATAGTGTAAGATACTATTTTTATTAGACTCATAGAAGCATAATATAGGTTGAAAATGACCTGCGCCGAAATCGGAGCGAAAACAGAAGATTTAATATTTTCTGTGAGAGACGGGGCAGATAAATTAGCAGAAAATTCACAGTGTCGGAAAATTCCGAAAAAATTCGGGGAACTCCGTAATATTATTTTAAGGCCACAGAAAAAGTTTCGCGTTGATCGGATGCCAGATAGTGAGAACGGGCTCCGCCAACAGTGTCGAAAAATTCTGAGAAAATTACGGGAGCTTCCTAATTATGTTTTAAGGTTACAATAAAAGTTTCGCATCAATCGGATACCCGAGCAGTGAGAAAGGTACCTGACAGCGATTTTAAGTACAGCGAGACTTTTGGTGACCCAAAAATAGCCCAAACTGAAAATTTAAAATATCTCGTGATAAATTAAGTTGAGATGAGCCTGCCCGTCAAATTTGAGCACAAACGGACATCCAGAAGGGTTCCGCAGGCAAGTATCAGATCAAATTGAATTAAATAGTAAATTAACACTATTGTGGGGGGTTCCTTTATGCATAAAAGCACTTTCCCCTTTTCTTCTTCTTCTCCACCCACGCACGCACACATACAGACCCACCTCCATGGAGAGCTCTCTCTCTCACCTTCTCCACTCACTCTCTCTCTCTAAATTTTCTTGCTCCAATGTGCACTAAATCACGGAGCGATTTGCGGGAAGCCTAAGGCGAGCGAGGGCGAGCTTTTGAACCAAGAAAAGCTTGGAATCCTAGCTTTTTGAGGTGAGTTTTGTAAAAAAATAGATTTGATTTTGCCGTAATTTCTTTAGATCTAAAATCTATATGATCTTAGAAGGATTCTTGTCGAAGAAATCGGCGAAAATCGTGGAAAAATTATAATGAATGTGTATATGAAACCTAGGGTTAAAAGAGGAGTTTTTAGATTTTCATGGGATTGATCTCATTTGAACCTATGGAAACTCAATTACTATATAAAGAAACGTGTTGGCGAAGACGGATCGACATTCCGTCAAACGGTCGAAAAGTTAGAGCCGAAATACGCGCTCTAGGACTTTTGAGGCAAAAAGAGAAATAATTACATTAGTAATTTTGGTGGGGGATTTAAATGGAATCCTTCCATCATGGAGGGGTTTTGGGTAAACCCTTGACGATCCAGGCCACAAATCGTGGAAGTTCGTCGTCTTTCGTCGGCGCTTTTGCGCACACGTGAAAACACAAAGCATAGTGCTTGGAGGTTATTAATAGGCCGTTTTGGACTTGTTTAGGACATTGGACTTGAGGCGACCCTTGTGATCGAGACCGGTGCTCCCGTAGATTTTTTTGGAGAGCCGAGCCGAGCCAAGGACCCGAGGTGGGTGGTGCTCTTACCGAAGCCGTTGGGCTTCTCTCTATGTCTTAGCCACTTACACCATTGCATATCGCACCATTGCATTGTAGGATAGTATGTATTGCCATCTTTATACTTTCCGGTTGATATAGATATTTAGCAAATGTTATGCTATTATGTTGGATTGGGAAAGATTGAGTCGATACCGAGGAATCCTATAGTGCGGATTGGGTGTTGGACTTGCGAGTCGACAATAAATGAACGAGTGGCGTATATGTAGAAATTGTGAACACCACACAATAAATGAACGAGTGGCATATGAGAAGTAGTGTAGGTAAACCTATCATGACACATGTGAGACATAGGTTGTGTATTATCTATAGGGATCTCAGTTGCAATCAGCCTTATAGATAGGGTATCCTCGTGTGGAGAGGATTGGATCATGCTCATAGTCTGTTTTAGGCTGGTGGAGGTCGCTCCTCTACGGCCGCCTACTCCGGAGTTGGTCACGGGGCACGCCACCCCGAGGGACAGTCAGGTCCCGCAGACGCGTTCGATTGGTAGGTTGAGACATAGTCTCCCTCGTCGTGATAGTGAGCCGTGGGCAACCTTCGGGTGTGCCGTGAGATTTGAGATGAAGTGTTAAAAACCACACTTCTTGAAAATGAGTTAGAGAACAAGTATGAAATAGTACTTCTTGGACATAGTGATATATTTGGATATCTCTCCCCTGAGCATGCATACATGTTTTCCGTGTTGGGCATAGTAGAGTAGTTATTTACTGCATTTACAGTTTTCAGATTTATCTATCTATCTATCTATCTGCTTTTGCCCTCTTGGACCTAGTGGGAAGACCGGTGGAGTCGGTGGTCGAACCCACTGGGAACTATGGACCATAGTTCTCACCCCACTATTATTACAGGGCCGAGTACAGGTACTCCCGGCGAGGATCGCGGTAAGGGCTTGGCGCCCTAGAGACGTTGGTAGCAGCCTCCCTACATCTATAGCTTTTGTCACCTTGTCTTTACATTTTGAGAGTAGATGTTGTATAGGGTGAGGATGTTTTGGATGTGATTTATGTATTATTCATATGCTCGAATGGAATGGTTGTAATAGATAGAGTTTCTCTCTTGGTTACTTGTATGTTTACTTTTATATACTCGTACCTTGCTCTTATGTTCTTGTTAGCACTAGTTGTGCTCTCGTTGTGATTGTGTATATCTAGAATTAATTCCTGGGTGATTCTTGTACATGATCTTGTCGCTTAGCCTTGGGCGGACAGGGGAGGTTCTGTCCGTTCGGCGTCTGTTCAGCGCGCCCGAACCATGCCAAATTGGTAGCAGTTTCGGGGCGTGACACATAGAGTATCAAACATTGGCATAAGCAGGCTATAGTCAAGATCCATGCTCACTCTCAGAACGGTAGGACTCAAGATCCCCAAATATCTCGCACAACAGTCGGAGCACTCTCGACGACTCAGCTGATCAGCTCACACGAAACACGAGACACTAGCCTCTCCAACAGCTCGCAGCACAAAGTACACTGGCTGGAGGTACTCCACAGCCAGGAACGACCCACAACTCAGGCTAACAATACTGGTCGGACAACACTCAACGACCTGGGACCACCGTCAACCCCAACGGTTCCCAACAACACTGACCGGAAGATACTCGACGGCCCGGGACTACCGTCTGCTCAACGGCTCCCTCCCACGACAGCACAACAGGGATACAAGACCTCCCGGGACTACCGTTTACCCAAACGACTCCCGGCATAGATAAGCAACCCACTACAACTACCAGACTCCACTCTGCTCCCAAGCACGAGTGCAAATGCATCCCACACTAAAAGAAAGTCCCGACCTCTCGGCCCACTACCCGGGCGAGGATAACACTATGTCCAGGAATAGAAAAACAGTGTGGGTGTCTAAACATAAATTACCCTCGCCCAAGTGAGGGTTTTCTACTGGTCTGGTTACACATGCAACATATGACGGGGGTGCTAGGTCAAGTTCCAAGATAACTATATTAACAGATGATAAAAGGAATAACAATTCCTACAATCTAGCATGCTACACAAGGAAATAAACTATCATGCATAGTCCTACAACAGTAGAATTACTGCACAGTCCATAAAACTTGGAGATAAGGCCACCCACCTCGATTTGCCACCAATTGCTCGTAGACACTTGCAATTGGCCTCCACGCGATCCGCACGCAAACGAAGCCCACTGCCGGAGTCCGCACGTAAAACGGTGCACGGTGCCGGAGTCGCACGCAAAACGGTGCACAGTGCCGGAGTCCGCACGCAAAATGGTGCACGGTGCCGGAGTCCGCAAGCAAAACGGAGTCCGCACGTAAAACGGTGCACGGTGCCAGAATCCGCGCGCAAAACGGAGCACGGTGCCAGAATCCGCATGCAAAACGGAGTCCACACGCAAAACGGTGCACGGTGCCGGAGTTTGCACGCAAAACGGTGCACGGTGCCGGAGTCCGCACGCAAAACAGAGTCCGCACGCAAAACGGTGCACGGTGCCGGAGTTCGCACGCAAAACGGTGCAGTAAAACACGGTCCCTAATACAGATAAGAGTTAGGGGTTAAACTCAAAGTCCAAAAGAACGCCCCAAACAGCGCAAAAACTCCGTAAAATTAACACACGGGACCAATCTCGACTGCGCCGTGCCGCGCCGCCCAACTGCTCCGTTGGAAAAACTCGCGCGCTCCACGAGGCCAATGACGCACCGCCGCACCCCACACAACTCCCTCCCTCTCACTCTCTCACGCTCGGTTGGAGAAGAAAGGAAGCGAAGAGAAGAAAATGGCGCTCGGGGTGGAGAAGGAAGAATAAGAAGAAGAAAAAGGAGAGAAGGTGCTCATGCACCGGGTCCACGGTGCACCGCCAATGGGAGCTCTCCACCCGGCGGTCCACACGCACAAGGGCGGTGCAGCAGGTCCAGGCACGCGCGCGCCGCGCCACGTGGCCGCGCCCATGCACGCCACATGGGCGTGCAGCCCGCGCGCCACACGGGCGCGTGACACCGCCCCCGCGCAGGCGCGGGACACGGACGCGCCACACGGGCACGCACCCCTGCGCGCCCGAGCGGGCGCCAGTGGGGGCCCGCCACGTGGCGGCCCCCGCGTGCCTCCCGCGCAGGCGGGCGCGCTTCCCCAGTGCGCGTAGCGCGCCTGCCGCGCGCCTCGAGCCGCGCGCTGCACGGCCTTGGTTTCCGTGCCGTCGCCTCACCTCAGGATTCGTGCCGCGTCGCCTCGAAAAATGCGCATTTCATCCGGGCTCCAAAACAAACAAGTAAATAGTCCATTCTCAACGATTTCGCGCGCTGAATCCAAAAACGATGTCCGTTTCTCCAAATTCTCAACCGAAAATTTGCCGAATGCCCCCGGATAGCCCACTTGATCCGATTTTCGTGCCGGGTCCAATTCTGAAGTCCGATTTGCCAAATTCCAACTCTAAAAATTCCGAAGGCGACCGGAGAGGTAATCTTTTATCCAAACTTCGCCCGAAGTCCAAATTTGACATCTACGCCGCGCGAAACCACCTCTAAACACTCGACGGGTCCTCCAATTTCCCACGGGATCTCTTTTTAAGCCCAAAGTCGAACACTTGTGTCCAAATTGCGCACAAACACCACCGACACACCACGCAGGCCTCCAGTGATGCAAACTAAATCCCAATTTGCACCACAAATCTATTTCTTGGGCCCGACACGCGCACAAACACTCCCAAAGGCCACTAAACCGACAGTAATCTCTTAAGTGGGAATTCGGGTCCTCACACGACCTCTGGTCAACCGCCCAAAGTCCGCGGTCACCGCAAAACCCTGCCAGCCTCAATCCAGCACGACCTATCCCTGACACCAATGTCCCGGCTATACTACCCCAGACCCCTGCTCGCACCCGAGCACACTGTGAGGACCCGAATCCCCACTTAAGAGGTTACTGTCGGATTAGTGGTCTTTGTGGGTGTTTGTGCACATGTCGGGCCCAAGAAATGGATTTCGGGCTTGGAAACGGATCACGTGGGAATCAGGGACCCGTCGGGTGTTTAGAAGTGGCTTCGCGCGAATGCATATGTCAAAATTGGACTCAGGGCGGAGTTTGGATAAAAGAGCACCTCTCCGGATGCCTTCGGCAATTTTAGAGTTGAGATTTGGCAAAACGGGCTTCAGGATTGGACTCGGCGCAAAAATCGGATCAGGTGGGCTCTCCGGGAGCAATCGACAAAATTTCGGATGAGAATTTGGAGAAACACACCTTGGATTTGGATTCAGCGTGCGAAACCGTTGAAAATGGACTATTTACTTGCTTTTTCCGGAGTCTGGTTGACGCGTGCGCTTTTCGAGGCGCGTCGCGAATCTCGGGTGGCTCGAATCCCGAGGTGAAGGGCTGGGGAAACGCGCGTGCGGCGCGGATCGCGCAGGGGGCCGCCACGTGGCGGGCCCCCACTCGCGCGCGCGGGTGCGGGTGACACGCGCCACGGTGTAACGCGCGCTTGTGGCGCGCGGGCTGCCGCGCCTCACCGCATGCCGCGTGGCGCAGGGGCGCGCGCCTGCGCCTGGTGCATGCGCCCCTGTGCGGTGGACCGGCTGTCAGCGGCCAGTGCACCGTGGACCCGGTCCACCGGGAACCCCCTCCTCCCTTTTCTTCTCTTCTTCTTCTTCCTTTTTCTCCCCGCACACCATTTCTTCTTCCCTTTCTTTTCTTCTTCTTCAACCGAGAAAGAGGGAGTGAGGGAAGAGATTTGGTGAGGGTGCGGCGGTGTGCCGTGGACCTCGCGGAGCGCGCGAGATTTTTTCCAGCTGGACGGATGCGCGGCGCGACGCTCGTCTTATTGTACTCCCCTTCGTCGCGTTTCGGTGCGCGAGCTTCCCCGGCCTACTCCGACCTCCGTTTCAGGCGATTCTTGCACCGTTGGATCCGCGACGGATAGAGCTACAATCTTGGTATTCTTCTCTCCTCCTAGTTTTGTGCTTTTCGAGGAGTCTTTCCATGCTTATTGGGATCCCATTTTCTGTGAGGAATTCTGGATAGCGACACCTTGCCGGATTTTTATCTCCGCAACCGGGCATCAGATGGAGGCGAGCCTTTGGACTTTTTCATCTATACGACGCAAGGATTCTCACGGTAATTTTATTGGATTTTTCTAAGACTTGCCCGAAAGTATACTTTCCTCCCTTTATCTATGCATGGAAATACAGTTATGTGTTGTGTGGTTGTGAGCACCCTGTGTTGTGGAATTTGTAACTTATTCTACGGTGCTCGGAATTGGGCGTGCAGGTACTCGTTTCGAAGGTATCGACACGAGGAACGTGACTGTATTTATGTTGGATTTTTCTGAGTTCTCGCTGCAGGTGAAATAATTACATCTTTGGGACTGATTTTCACACTGTGTGTACTTGGTTAAATTTTGGAATAAAAGTGTAATCTTGGACCCTACTGTTGTACCCAGGTGGGTTGTGACTGTTTCTGAACCAGTTGGGACTGGAGAAAATAAAGATAGTGGATTACGGGTGTTTTCAGCTGTTTGGAGCCCAGGCTCGCGCGACAGGTACTGTGGATACGGGTTCAGAGGATGGTGCGTGCAAGTGGCGACGCTCTTCACCAACCCCAGGTTTGCCTTGGATTCAGCACTTCAGGTGGGTACTCTGTTCTCAGAACTGATGGACAGTTCTTCAATTCTTATATTAGAACGCACGCATGTTTAAGGTACAGCAATTGTATGATATTGGGAGGTAAGCTAGGAGGGATGATTGTATGAAGGGAATTGCATGATTAATATTCATATTTAATATTATCGAGAACTTGCAGCATTCCTTTATTCATGATGATAAATTGTAAATGTTTACTTAGGGACTTACCCTATGTGAAGGACATTTGCATGCTTGCATGGACATGTAATTAGGCCATCTTTTACTGCTGCACTACTTTTGGAACTTGACTTAGGAGAAACCATGTTATCCTTTTCTCCTTCTTTGTTAGTCAGGTGGTCTGTGTTGCTCAGGTTCGAGCAGGGGTTCTGGGTAGTGTAGTCGGGACTTGGTGTCTGGGACAGGTTGGATTAGTTGTGGGGCTTTGCGGCAACCGCGGATATTGGGCGGTTGATCGGACATTTATTTATGCACCAGATTGGGTACCTGATTTCTCTAGTGGACAGAGTTTCCCACTAGTTGAGTATTTTTGCATCTGATTGAGGACCCAGGGATTTCCTTAGTGGTTGGGCTTTCCCACATTGATCAGAGTCATTATCCAGTCCTGCTTTTGGTTACTTATTACTCAGGCACTTTACTCGTGTGGGTCGCTCCCCTCGAGTGCCACTCCGGAGTATGGGACCGTGCCGGTCAGGAGCCGGTCTATTACTTATTTAGTGTGCGACCGTGCCGGTCAGGAGCCGGTCTATTACTTATTTTGGGTGCGACCGTACCGGTCAGTAGTCGGTCTGTCACCTATTTTGGGATGCGACCGTACAGGTCAGGTGTCGGTCAGTATTCCCGCAGATGAGTCTGACAACACAGCAGGCAGTACCAGTTTTACTGGTGGCATTAGATTGGGTTTATTACAGACATTTGCTTTTTAGTTGCACTCGTGTCAGGGGGACCGAGTGGAGTCTAGTAGCTGTATTTAGACCAGTGCTAGTGTTGTTGGGGACCGTTTGGGGATACGGTGGTCCCAGGGTCATTGTGAGTTGTTGACCGTTGTACTAGCAGGCATAGGCAGGCATGGCCGGCATAGCAGGCAGGGCAGGCAGGGCAGGCATAGCAGGCATAGGCAGGCAGGGCAGGCATAGCAGGCATAGGCAGGCATGGCCGGTATAGCAGGCATAGGCAGGCAGGGCAGGCATAGCAGGGATAGGCAGGCATGGCAGGCATAGCAGGCATGGCAGGCATAACAGGCATGGCAGGCATGGCAGGCAGGGCAGGCATAGTAGGCATGGCAGGCATAGCAGGCAGTGCCAGTGATTACTAGTCTAACGATTTGGGTCGATTGTGCACCTCATGTGCTGGTAGTTGCATACCACCCTTTGGTCCTTCCCTTGTGGGCATTTAGTTGGAAGCTTGGTAGCTGTTGAGGGTCTCTAGCTTCCTTAATTCAGTCTTTACGGCTTGGGTTAGTGTTTGTCTCTTGAGGTCTTGGTGGGCAGACCGCCGGGACTGGTGGTGGTACCAACTGAGTACTCCCTTTTTTTGGTATTGTCACGCCCCGGGGTCGAAACTGCGACCCGGGCTCGCCGACAGATCCGCCACCTATGCGAAACCCCGCATAGGCGAAGCGTCCAACCTGCAAAGTACCATCTAACAACTAAACAGATATCAGAGCTGAAGCAAAACTGCTGTAATAAAAACCTGAATCACTATACAACTGAAAAATACAAGTACAATATCCATCTCCCATAAATAATGATACAATAATCCGATCCACCAAAAACTGTAATACAAGTAAAAGCCACCTATACAACATCTATAAATCCAAAATGGGAGATAAACTAAAGTAATAAAATACAACTGTGTACAGTGAAACCCACAATCCGGGTTGGTACATCTATCCCACTGTAGAAATCAACACTGGTAAGGATCTATCTCGCGACTCCCTCGCCTCGAATCGTCAACCGAAGATCCGCAACTCCCAAAGCAGAACTGCAAAACAAAGGGAGGAAAGGGGAAAAACAACAATGGGGGTGAGAACCACTAGTAAAACCAGTAGCCTCCCCCTGTGGGTAAAGCCTCAAACCCCGACGTACCCACTAAGTCTACCAGAGGCAAGAGAAGGAGTAAGAGAGGTGGTAAGCTATAAACAGAAATACAGATAAGAGGAAGCTACCACTAGTTTGCCTCTAAATGCAGTATCTGACCAAATAAACCCAATCGAATGAACCGGTATAAAACCCGGTACTGCCTGCTCTGTCATCAATCTCACGAACTCAGTATCTCCACTGTCCAAATGACCGGAACCCAACACGGTCTGACAGGCACCCAACACGGTCTAAAGCCTACTCCGGAGTGGCACTCGAGGGGAGCTACCCACACGAGTAAAGTATCTCAGTAACAAGTAACATAAGTATAAATCAGCAGGACTGGATCATGACTCTGATCAAAGTGGAAAAACCCATCCACTAAAGAAAGCCCGATCCCTCGATCCCTCTCCACCAATCCGATGCAATAACAACTGTCCGGTCAACCGCCCAAAATTCGCGGTTGCCGCAATACCCTGCCATCAAAGCCTGCCTGTCCCAAATCCCCAATATCTGTCTACACTATCCAAAACCCCCTGCTCGCGCACGAGCTACAAATACCCTGAGCCTAGTATGAAAGGAGAAAAGCAAGAAACATGGTTTCTCCTAAGTCAAATCCAACATGCTAGTGTAGCAGAAAAAGGTGGCCTATCTAAATGACCATACAAGCATGCAAATGTCCCAAGATGATAAAAAGAAAATAGGTGCCGATGTTCTTACATTTATTAGAGCATGCTATTCCAAAATATAGATAATTGCATAAGAACATTAAGTGCAACATAGCCTATGCCTGCCTATACCACATACACGATGCTCACGGTATAAATTGGCCTTTTCTCTCTAACAAGATATGCTTTGATCTCAACCAAGCCTGCAATTTTATCCACGATGCGCAATCAACATTCTAACCCAAGTGTCACTCATAATCAACACCACATAAGGTAATACAACACTTGTCAAACCTCGCATTCACACATGAATATTCTTAGGATCATTTAACATTACTTAATCATAGACATTCAATCATGTATCACCAATGAATAATCTAAGGCCCCACAACCTTTATTGATCTCACATAGGATGAACATAGGATCAACCAACAACATCCAATCTTATTTGGAGGAATTAGGAGTCATGAACAAAGCTTAGTCTCATAAGGAATAGGCCTCAACTCGCAATGATATCCATCTTATCATAAAGGAATTAGAAATCGAACGCATAGGTCATTCTCACATCAACTAGATCAATAACCAACCTCGACACCCATTTTTACATAAGCTAGATCAAAGATCAATCAGCTAATTATTCTCACATGGATATGTTAGGAATCAACATCTATGCCCAACATCACACATTGGAGGATAAGGATCGACAACTATAATTCATATCACCAAGTGGGGACTAAGGATCACCAAACCAACTACTCTCACATAAACCGTTCTCAAATAAATTAACCAAGTCCTTCTCACATAAGCAACCAAGCACTTGTCACATAATCCCACCAAGTCCTCACATAATTCAACCAACCATTCACATATAACTATCACCATAATTCTCACATAATTATGTTAACCATTCATCACAAAGTGTAGGCTAAAGATTAATTTCCCAAATACCCTCACATAACATAGGTTAAAGGATGATCACTTATAATCAACTTCTTATGAGATAATGCAACATCAATCAAACTATTCATTCACTCATGTATACAATAAGGATCAATTAACTTAATCTAAACATGGATATCCAAGCATATTTCACCAAGGAGAAGAGAGCAACAATCAACTATGCCACGAGGGAAACCAATAGCCCGAGTGGGTAAATCGTTGTTTTCGGCGAAGCACAACCACCCACCTGAAACTTGACGATCCGATGCCCGATCTGGCTGAATTTTAGCGTGAGTAAACCTTGTCCTCCCAGGAGTCCGATGCCGTGAAAATCATCCAAATCCGCCTCACGGATTGGGCGCAAACACTGAAACAATGCACACTGCGCACTCAAATTCCAGAATTTCAGCAATTGAAAATAAGTTTAAGAAAATGTATGTGCAGCCCCAAATACCTCAAGATGAAGTTTCTAGCAGTAAAACAAAGATGTCCTCTTTCATACAACCATCTTCAAGTCCTCAAAAATCCACCATCAATTCCCCTTAACATTCAAATGAAGCAAAATCACAATGCTGTCCAAAAACTGCTACATAAACTTGCTAGCATTTCCAAGCTTAATTAGGGGCTGTTCCAAAGGGATTCATCCACAGATCATAAAAGATAATTTGCTCACCTTGAAGTTAAGAAGAAGTACCAACTTGAATTTCTGAAAAAGACCTTGTATCCACAAAGTTATCTGCATTCTAAGGTGCATTGCTCAAATCAAAACTAAAACAGGGACTGCAGTAATCCATATAACAACACCTGGAAATATAATTAATGTTACCTAACCAATTGAGCTCCAAATCCTGCAAGAGAGGTACCATTGGATTTCTTGTCGAGAGTAGATACAATTTGAGCTAAAGAACTCCAATTTTCATGCCCGGATGAAGGAGAAAACCCAAAAACACTTTGAGCTATCCACCAAGTTTCATCTGTACACGAATGCAGCAAGGTGCTCCAAAGATCATGCATAAACCCTAATACAAACTCAGATCTGGGGAAAATGGTACATACGAATATTGTAGATCTTTGAGTCCTGGAAATTTCCCCGCAAAAATAATCAAAATATTCCACTCCTGCAATTCAGAAGAGCCAAAATACTAAAGGCTGCCCAAAAACCCAGACTGAAACAAAGGGTCCCAAAGATGGCCCTAAAACTCTGTAACAACATGAGATCTGAGGGGAGAGTTGAATACAAAAATTCTAGCCTTACCTCTTGTGAGAATGTAGAACCAAAAATGAGCTCAAAATTCCAATAAATGAGTCCTTGGGAATTTTCGCACTGAAATGCGACGGGAAGGTCCACCAATCAGCAACAATGGTGGTACAAGACTCATGGAGAAGATGATGGTGATGAAGCCCCTTTTGTCCATCTCTTTGCTGATGAAGATGAAGGAGGTGATGAAGATGCTCTGCCTGGAGTCCTCCAAAAATCCCTGGTCCAAGGAGGAAGAAGGAGGAGGAAGAAGAAGGTGAAAAGAAGAAGAAGGAAGAGAAAGCACAAAGCTCCTCTCCCAACACCCTCCCCCTGCTACAGTGCAGGCCCGGCCCGCTCGGCCCCGCGGGCCGGGACACGTGGCGGCCATCCGGGCCGCCACGGTACTGTAGCAGGGCCACCCGGATCAAGCCACGCGGCTTGATCCGGGTGGGCGCCGCGCCTCTACTAGGCGTGCGCCGCGTGTCCCCGCGCGGGGGACAGCGCGCACGTGGGAGCGCACTGCGACGACGGCGGGCCATTCACAGCCCGCCACGCGTCCGCACGGGCGCCTGGTGGACCGCGCGCTCAGCGCCGGCCCAACCGGGCGCCGCCACGTGGCACCCACGGTCCACAGCCAACCCATACACCCGATAGACCTCCCGAACTTCTGGTTGCCCGCTTTCGCTCATTCGGACTCCGAAAAATACAACCAAATAGCCGATTTCCAACGTTTTCGCGTGCTGAATTCAAATACGAAGTCCGATTCTCCAAATTCTCATCCGAAATTTTGCCGAAAACCCCCGGAAAGCCCACTTGATTTGATTTTCGCGCGGGGGTCCAATTCTAAAGTCCGCTTTGCCAAATTCTAACTCTAAAAATTCCCGAAGGCATACGGAGCGGTGATCTTGGGTCCAAACTTCGCGCTGAGTCCAATATTAATATCCCTTGCGCGCGAAACCACTTCTAAACATCTGACAGGATCATCAGACTACTCTCGTCTTCCATTTAACACACCGGGTCCATCACAATGTCCAATTGGTGCACAAATACCACCGACACGCCACATAGGCCTCCAGGAGCTGCAGATGGAACAGTAGTCTAATAGTGGGAATTTCGGGTCTTCACATCCTCCCCCACTAAAAGAAAGTTTCGTCCTCGAAACAAGCTCAAGCCCACAAGGAGTCACAAATACCACGGGTAGATATCCATCAACCAAACACCATTCACTCCCCGTGATTACTTCCCAACAACAACAACAACCACAAGTACGGCATGGCCCGATGTGCAATTCCTCATCTCTCGGGCCAAATCCACCATGGCTTCTCACGTACTCCAGACACTCACTGGTCTCAAGTGGAGCGAGTCAAACAATGGCGGAAAACCAAACATATCACCTTTAAGCTGAGGCGTGGAAAACATCAAGGACTCCATCATGTCGCGGGGAAAAGAAGAAGCAACAGGTAACCACTGATCCACAACACCCTCAAAATCTCCTCCTCAAACCAACTCACTCATGAAACCTGAAGTACACCCACTCAATTATCACGTAAAAAGGGAGTTCAATATCAGAAACATCCACAGCTACAACCCTGAGTTGGAGAATCACCGAAAAGTAGCGAAGAGTTGTAGTTGTCCCTGTTGTGGTTGTCATTCTGTCCTTGCTCTACATCAACTGTGGACCCTTAATTCAACACTCACTGATCTCATCCATCAGTGTGGGTTGCTCGACTGAAACCAAAATCTGGGACGGATCACTCTGGGGCACGATCCCTGGTCCTAATCATCTCATCCATTCCAGTAATGGCGCTTACTGCGCAAGCATTGCTCAAGCTCTGCACTGTACTCCGGCCCCAAAACATCTACACACATCCAAGACTACCAGGGGGGCATCACTACCTCTCAATCACTGCTGACAGGATGAAAGATCCATTGTCTCCTCCATCAGGTAACACATCGGGTCTAACAACCCCGTTATCCATCATAATCAATACTATACCATCAGCTCTTAGTTGTGCTGGTGCCATCCAATAAGGTGCCTTCAATATCGACGCGGTTCCCAGAACCAAGTTAATAACAATCTCAATCTCCTTGCCCGGCGGCATCGTCATCAACTCAGGTGGACTCATATTCGAGAACTCACGGGCACTAAGGACACCCTGAGTCTCGGGGCCGCCGTAGGCACCTCTATCACAGTCACTAACAGGGCAATGCATCCTTGGCTCATCATCTGCCTGACACTTGTTGACACACTGTCACTGTAACTAGTGCAATCTACCCACCTCTGTAAACAAACTCCTCCTGTCCAACTCGAAGAAGTTCATGTTACGGCATTTTGGTATTGGCATATTTCGTGAGTCAAGTCAGTGAGTTGAGTCGGAGTCTTAAGGGATCAAATTGTCAATCAGCATTCAAAGACTTAGAGAAGATTCAACAAGAGCTCAAGTTGACACTCAGTGTCTTGAGTCTGGAAGATTGAAGTTGAAGAATTGTGGATCAGTTACATCAATCTCAAGAAGAAAGTATTCAAGAGGATCAGGTATGTTTAACTAAATAATTGTGGTGATCCGAATACTTTCTTATAGTGTAGAAACACTTGGATGAACTTTTTTTGTCATAATAATCAAAAACTGGTGTTCGGACATGTTCAGGATCCGGATCAGAGCCAACGATCCGGATCCCGAAGGTTGTTGCTTCATACAAGACTTCGATCCGGATCCATGTAATTTTCGATCCGGATCCGAATGTTAAGTTTTCTGATTTGTATGAACGATCCGGATCGGGCAATACGATCCGGATCCCGAACCCTTGGTTTTCTGGAATCGTCAATCTCGTTATGACGATCCGGATCGCAGTAAATCCGATCCGGATCGCCGTCCTGAAAATTTCCAGATAAGGTATGTTTTTGATTCTTATCTCTTTCCCAAAGGTTTCTAAACTATAAATAGACACTTAGGGTTTCTCAAAAACGTGGGTTCTCTACCGATCAATTTATAAAACTCTTGTGAGCAACCCTAGAGGCTAGGTTTTCATTGTTCTTCTTTATAGCCTCTTTTAGGTCAATTCGACGGTTCTTCCAGATCTATCTTTTGTCGAATTGATCTAATCTTTGCTTAGAGATTTTTCCCATGGATCTTCATTGATAATCTAAGCAAAGGATCATCATCGAAGTCAATATTCTCATCGACTGAGTTTGCGTCGTGGATTCGACGTGGCATCGTGGATTCGGTGTGCTAAAGGCGTTTCGTGGATTCGAAGCGTGCGTTCGTGGATTCGAACGTGAGCAGTGGACGGGCAAAACGGTGGAGCGCGAGGTCCAAGAAATTGAAGGAGGGTTTAAATCCGTGGAGACGGTAATCACCTTGTTATTCTTCTTTTCTTAGGGATTGTTATTGCGTGGATATCCAACCGGTCAGCGCAAGGTCCGAAGAAGCTGAAGGAGGGGTTTGAGTCCGTGGAGTCGGTAATCACCTTGTTATTCTTCTATTCTTAGTGGATTGTTATTGCGTGTTGGTCCCGTGGTTTTTCTCCTGGATTGGAGTTTCCACGTAAATCTCGGTGTGCTGTTTTATTTTCCGCATTGGTTTTTATTTTGCACTGAGATTGAGTTTTTAAGTATTACACCTATTCACCCCCCCTCTAGGTGTTTGATAGTACCTATTTAGATCCTTGTGGATCCTATAAAAACCAACAAGTGGTATCAGAGAAGGTTTTAGGTTTATCTATCATGATGGGTGAAAGTGGTAATATTTATAGACCTCCTCTTTTTGATGGGACTAATTATGCTTATTGGAAAGTGCGGATGAGAGCTTTTCTCATCGCAATTGATGAGCGAGTATGGCAATCCGTGGAATACGGTTGGGTGCATCCTGTTGAGGAAGTAGGAAATTCTACTACCCCAAAACCTCGCTCTAGATGGTCCAAAGAGGAATTTGAAAGATCTTCTTACAATGGGAAAGGTATGAACACTTTATTTAATTCTCTTTCCTCGACTGAGTTCACACGAATTTCCACGTGTGAAACCGCGAAGGAAATTTGGGATATTCTCAAAATTACACATGAGGGTACTAATCTTGTAAAAATTCAAAAGCTCCAGATGCTTACTAGTCAATTTGACTCTATTCATATGGAAGAGCATGAATTGTTTACAGATTATTACACTAGACTTCAAGATGTAATAAATACTTGTGCTAATTTAGGAGAAAAGATCCCGGAGTCGAAAGTTGTAAGAAAGATACTTCGGACTCTTCCGGAACGGTTTAGGGCAAAAGTTACCGCCATTGAAACCGTTAGTCATCCGGATGAGATGAGTGTAGAGGAATTAGTAGGTGCTTTGCAAACTTATGAAATGACTTTTCCTACTAATCAAGGTTCTTCCAAGTCTTCTTCTAAGCTTACAGGTATTGCATTCAAATCAACAAAGGAAGAAGATAGCGAATCGAAGTTTCCGACGATGAAATCTCTTTTTGCCGAATTTGAAGAACAATTGGCGCGGATCGTAAAGAAATTTCGTCGGAAATTTTGGAAGAATCGAACCGATGGATCTTCATCCACGCAACCTTCTAAAGGATCATCGGTTTCTAAATCCTCTAACCTCAAAGCTTTGCAAAACCCTCTAAGAAAAAGAGAAGATGATTTCGAAGGGAAAATCCAATGCTATCGATGCAAAGGCTACGGCCATTTTTCAACGGATTGTCCTTCTCCGAAATCATATAAAAAGAGGGCTTTGCAAGCAAAAACTTGGGACGATTCTACTTCTAATGAATCGACCTCAAGTAAAGAGGAAAAAATCGTTGCTTCTCATGCCTCTCATTTCCCTCTTCTAATAATTGTTTATCATCTTTAGTCACTGACTCTACTCCTTTGATTTTGTATGAAACATCAACAACCGGCGGAGAGTCATCAAGTGAGGGGAGTCGGACGAGGAAGAACTCATTGAGGCATATCAACAACTTCTTGCGGAATCTAAGAAGATGGCCCAAACATATCAAGAAGTTGAGAAAGCAACGACTTGAAGATCAAGACGAGAATCATGCTTTAAAGATAAAACTTCATGATCTCGAGGAGGAACGAGAACGTTTATTAGAAAACAATAAAATCCTCCAAGAAGAGCGAAACCAATCGGAGACAACGCTAAATCATATATGGACAAGATTGGTTTTCTAGAAAAAACAGTTTGAGGATATTCATGTCACCAATCAAGCTTTGACCAAGCAAGTCCATCAACTTAAATCCGATATACAAAGGATTTCAACCGGTTCGAAGAAACATGTTTGTATGTCCGGACTAGGTCAAACAAGCAAGGTTGGTTTGGGATTCAAAAAGGACCAAACTGTGCATGCTTCAAGTTCCACAATGAAATTGAAAGGAAGAACGTGTCACTTATGTGGACTTGAAGGACATTTGGTGAAGAATTGCCCGAAAAAGAGAAAGAAAAATCCTTCGGCAACTTCATCTACGGAGCGAACTCAACGGAATCAAAAGACACATCAAGTTAAAGGAGTTCACTCAACCCACCAAAGGTCCGAGCCACAACATCAATCATACAAGTGGATCATTGCGAGGCAAAGACCTAAGGTGGACCAACAGTCAAAGCGGACAACCCCCGGTCGCAACGGATCAAGACAACCCAAAATCCAGCGATTTTGGGTTCGGAAAGGTGATATCTTTCCTTGTCTTAAGTTCTAAATAGCTTATGACTGTATGTAATGCTTTGATTGGTTTTTCCTTCATATCTTTCTTAATCTTTGCATTACATATTTTTCACTGCTCTTCGTTTTTATACTTTGTTTTTAAACAAAAGGGTTTTTACTGAACAAGTGCATTGAATAAAAGGGCTTCACCTTCATTCACTCCAAATTAATTTTATTTGGATTATCAACTTTACTCCTTAATCATAATCTTGAAGATACTTCATTATAGGAGTTTTTGATATTATAAGCATCAAATTTTAGAAATCATGTGTGATCTTTAGATGCTTAATCTATCTCGGTTGTTTGAATTCATTGTGATAAACGTGAGACAACCGATTGATTAAAATTTGGGATTTAATTCTTTCACGTAAGAGATTGCATTCTTACAAGGGTAATGAAATGAATTGTAAAAGATGTGGAAAGAGTTACATCCGAAAGGAGTGTGAAAACTACCACCACATGTTGGAAAGAGCTGCCACCCCGGTCGTCCGGTCTATGTGTGAAGCTACCACATGTTATGGATGCTTGAAAATTATTTATGAAATTTGTTTAGTTGAAGCATTCGGAGATTTAAATTTAAAGCCCTTATTTTGAACAATCTCCTGGTTGGTATAAGGTGGGATAGTTGAAAGATGCTCAAAGAGCCACCCTTAGGTATTTTAGTGCTTATCTCAAATTTGAGAGGGTAAGAAATCAAATTGATGTCATTTGGAAATCTCTGTAAGTCATCTTTGTACATCCGTTACATCTTGATAGACTTTGGATCTCAAGATTATTTTTGATGACTTGTGTTTGATGAATATAACATGAAAAACGGCTTATAATGTTTTACCTTTATTTTTCATGATTTTGGAGTAATCTTTTTAATTTGTGAAATTAATTGGATTGAATGACATCTGTGTGAATTCACTGTTTAAAACACTTAAATTGATTTCTTGATGGAATACAAATCGGTATTTGAACAGATTCTAAATCTGGATTGTTTAAAGAAATTATTTGATTTTTGCTTTGGTACCGGTACGCAATGCATTGTTGTTATATACCAGAACTGAGCTTTTATCTCTCTTTTCTCCATGAACTAATTTTGTTTGTAATTTCCTTTTGTCTAGTATGTTCACTGTTGACAATTTGTGACAAAAGGGGGAGAAGAGAAATGACGGAGATAAGATCATCAAGAGAAGATAAACGAAACGAAAATAGAAAATGGGGGAGAACGGAAAATGATGATCGTATAACAAGGGGGGAGAAACAGAGATGCTCAGATAGGGGGGAGACAAAGAAAAAATTGAAAGAGCAGAAAAACAAAAGAACCAAAAGGAAGGACAGATCAAATGTAGGATGTAATTTCTAACGACTAACGTTTGATTTTGTTTGGAGTTTGTTTTGCAGGAATTACATCACTTTAAGACTCCAAGTCCTAAGTCATAGAGTATGTTCTAGGACTGTTTGGTTCAAATGTAATTTTGTATTTATTGGATCTTTCACGCAAAGAAAATCAATGTTTTGGTGATGACATTGAGTTTCGATTTTTTGGTTTAAGATGAGTGACTTGAGTGTTTTTATGTATTTGGGTTTTGTCACGAAATTGCCAAAGGGGGAGATTGTTACGGCATTTTTGGTATTGGCATATTTCGTGAGGCAAGTCAGTGAGTTGAGTCCGGAGTCTAAAGGGATCAAATTGTCAATCAGCATTCAAAGACTTAGAGAAGATTCAACAAGAGCTCAAGGTGACACTCCAGTGTCTGAGTCTGAAGATTGAAGTTGCAGCACTGTGGATCAGTTACATCAATCTCAAGAAGAAGTATTCAAGAGGATCAGGTATGTTTAAACTAAATAATTGTGGTGCCGCATACTTTCTTATAGTGTAGAAACACTTGGATGAACTTTTTTTGTGCATAATAATCAAAAACTGGTGTTCGGACATGTTCGGATCGGATCAGAGCCAACGATCCGGATCCCGAAGGTTGTTGCTTCATACAAGACTCGATCCGGATCATGCAATTTCCGATCGGATCACGAATGTTAAGTTTTCTGATTTGTATGAACGATCCGGATCGGGCAATCGATCCGGATTCCGAACCCTTGGTTTTCTGGAATCGTCAAATCTCGTT
>JAQNDB010003417.1:0-29486 GCA_029204045.2 Tillandsia leiboldiana | reverse complement strand
TTTGATCGGAGTGTGCGGACCGTGCGGTTCAGGAGCCGGTCTATCATTATTTGTGTGCGACGTGCGGTCAGAGCAGGTCGATCATTATTTTTGGGGGGGACCGTGCCGGTCAGGAGCCGGTCTATCACTTATTTGGGGCGACCGTGACGGTCAGGAGCGGTCTATCACTTTATTTTTGGGTGCGAACGTGCCGGTCAGGAGCCGGTCTATCACTTATTTTGGGTGCGACGGTGCCGGTCAGGAGCCGGTCTACACTTATTTTGGGTGCGACCGTACCGGCCAGTAGTCGGTCTGTCACCTATTTTGGGATGCGACCGTACCGGTCAGTAGTCGCGTCAGTATTCTCGCAGATAAGTTCAACAGCAGAGCAGGCAGTACCAGTATTTCTGGCGTCTCTAGATGGGTCTATTACAGACGTTTACTTTCTGTTACACTCGTTCGGGGGACCGAGTGGAGTTTAGTAGCCGTGTTTAGACCAGGGCTAGTGTTGTTGGGAAACCGTTTGGGGGATACGGTGGTCCCAAGGTCTTAGAGTTGTTGACCGTGGCATAGGCCGGTAGGCAGGCATGGGAGGCAAAGGCAGGATGGCAGGATGGAAGGCATAGGCAGGCAGGCAGGCATACAGGCATAGGCAGGCATGGCAGGCAGGCAGGGCATAGGCAGGCATAGGCAGGCAGGCAGGCATAGCAGGCATAGGCAGGCATGGCCTGGCATGGCAAGGCAGGCAGGGCATAGGCAGGCCGCAGGCATAGCAGGCATAGGCAGGCATGGCAGGCATAGGCAGCAGAGCAGCATGACAGGCAATAGGCAGGGCATAGCAAGCATAGGCAGGCATGGCAGGCATAGGCAGGAATAGCAAGCATAGAGGCTTGATAGCTGTGAGAGTCTCCAGCTTCCTTCTTAGTCTTTACGGCCTTTGGTCGTTTTTGTCTTTGAGGACTTTGTGGTGGACCCGGATCTTTGCAGGGCTCTACGTGTGCCAGCAGCTTCTGAAGCCTCGGGGCAGTCGGCGGGTCGCGCGCCAGTTTGGAAACAAGAGATTGATCGGGGCTTAAAATGATCTCGGTAGGTATCGGGGGACCCCATCGGTGTTAGAACGTTTACGCGAGGATGGTATCAAATGTAGGCTCGGCGCTGAATTCGGATTAAAAATACCTTTCCGGGGACGCATCGGCCAATTATAGGATTGGAATTTAGCAAATGGACGCCGGATTTGGAATCAGCGCGGGGAAAACGGTCAAGATGGGCTATTACTTATGTTTTTGAGCTGCGGGTACTGTTCATGCCAGGAACAGTATTTTCCGGGCGTCGCGCGGCGGCCGGCGGCGGCGGGCAGCTCGGCGGGCAGCGGCGCAGCCTCGGGCAGGCATTTGGTGGACGGCGGGCAGGCGGCTGAGGGCGCGGGCAGGCGGCTGAGGCGCGCGGGCAGGCGCGCGGTCCACAGCGGAGGTCGTGCACCGGGGGCGGGCCACGTGGCGCTCCCGGTGGCCGGTTCAGCAGGCGCGGTCCACTGAAATCTGGGCCCGGGTGCACGGTAGACAGGGTGGACACGTGGGCGTGAGGTGATTGGTTCGGTGTTGTGCTCCGGTCCACGCAATCGGTGGAGTGGGGGACCGGGGCAGGTGGCCGTACGGCGGGGCAGGTGGCCGTACGGCCAGGGTCAGCCGCGACGTGCGCGGTCCACGCGCGACGTGCGTGGTGCACGGGTTGCCGGGCCACGTGTCGCGTCGCCATTGCGGGCGCAGGTTGCACCGGGTGCAGTGGGGGGCCGGGGGATAGTGGACTGGACTGTGTGGTGGACGGGCCGCACTGTGCGCGCCGAAAGTGGTGGGCCGGGGCCGCACTGTGCGCGCCCGGAAATTTTCGGGCGCTCCGAAAATCCGGACTTATTGGGAATTATCCCAATTGTTTTCCTCAGCCTATTTAAAGGCAAGCCCGAGCCTCTGTTTTGGGGCTTTTTCTCCCAAACCACACCTACTCTGCCGAGCTCCCTTAAGCTAAGTTTTTCACCTCTAAGTGCTTGATCTTCCTGCAGAGTTTTGGGATTTTTGGGGGCACGAATCCCGAGGTTCCCCATTTTTACGTGCGGCGCGATGTTGCTTCTAGTGTTCTTCTTCGGCGCAGCGATAGTGTTTTGGCTCCCCTGGGCTACCCCGAGCTCATTTTTCTGTGATTCTTGCGCCGACAGACTCCTAAGAGGTAGGCATTCATATTTCGTATTGATCGCGCTTCTCCCATTGCGAGTTTTTAGCACGGATCCCGAGGCAACACTGTGACCCTTTTTCTGCTTGGCTTTGTGGGACAGCATCGAGGTGTTTTGGCCATATCTTTGCGCACAAGCGTCAGCCGGAAACGAGCTTATACAACTTTTTCATCTACAGATCGCAAGGAACGCTCTCGTATTTTCTTGTATTTTCTGAGATTTCATCAGAGGTGAAAATTACTGTTTTCTCAGTGAACATTGTACAGTTTTAATTCATATTTTTGTATGAGTGTACCCCTTGCCGAATTTTTATCTTGACTTACCGAACTCCGATTTGGGCGTGCAAGGTACGTTTCGAAGATATCGACGCAATGATTGCTGTGATATTTTTATTGGAATTTTCTGGGCACTATCTGCAGGTGATAATTTAACAGTTCAGAATTCGAGGTTGTATGTGGTTTTAAGTGCTATATTTGGGAGCCTAGTGTAATTAGTGGACTTTGTATTGTGCCAGGAGTGTTACGGGTGTGCTGAACTTATTGGAGCAAGGGATTAGAGTTATTTGGTGTTTTCAGCTGTTGGGCTTTGGACAGTCAGCTTTTCAGGTGGGTGCCTTATTCCCGGAACCGGTGGACGGTTCTCTAAATTTTCATATGTTAGCATTGCATGCAGGTGGAATGGTACAATAGCTGGGATTGATCGGTAAGTTTAATAATGAGGATTTTATGGAAATTGCAAGTGAATTATTCACAGTATGACAATGGTATTAATCAAATAGTCATGTTGATGATTAGTGAAAGCTTATCTAAGGCAAGGATACCCTATATGATTAATTATCATGCCATATTAGCACATAACCTTTTATGAGGATGGTTTATGCATTGGGATAGGATTATGTAGTTATGTGCAGGTTCTACTCTGAGGAGCCATTATGGATTGAGAATTATGGACAGGTATGGTCATTGATAATTTTGGCATGAGGTTTATTTTCATTATTCTTCTTGAGGACAAATGCATGCTTGTATGGACATATGTGTATGGACATATAGTTAGGCCAATCTTTTACTGCTGCACATACATATTGGAATTTGACTTAGGAGAAACCATGATTGCTTTCTTTCTCCTTTTCATTTAGACTTTTGAGTCATGTTGCTCGGGTTCGAGCAGAGGTTTGGGATAGTGTAGCTGGGACCTTAGGGTCAGAGACAGGGTGTGCTTGATGTTGGATTGTGGGTTATTGCGGCAACCGCGGACAGTAGGCGGGTGACCGGATCTTGATTAATTTATCCAATTGTGGATTGTGGGTTATTGCGGCAACCGCGGACAGTAGGCGGTTGACCGGATCTTGATTAATTTACCCAATTGTGGATTGGGGTTATTGCGGCAACCGCGGACAGTAGGCGGTTGACCGGATCTTGATTAATTTACCCAATTGTGGGTTGTGGGTTATTGCGGTGACCGCGGACTTTGGGCGGTTGAACCGGATGTTGACTATTGCATCAGATTGGGTATCAGATTTGTTCTAGTGGATGGTGTTTCCCACTTTTTGAGTACTATTGCATCAGATCGGGGGTTTTGTTAGTGGACGGAGTTTCCCACTTTGATCATAGTCTGATCCAGTCCTGCTATTATGAGACAGTGGTTACAGATATACTCGATAAACGTGATACTTGATACTGGTGATACTGATGACAGAGTTACTTTACTCGTGTGGGTCGCTCCCCCTCGAGTGCCACTCCGAGTGTGCGACTGGACGGATCGAGGCCAGTCTGTTACTACTTTTGTGTGCGATCGGACGGTTCCGATGCCGATCTGTTACTTACCTGGGATGCGACTGTACCAGCAGAGCAGGCAGTACCAGTGATTACTGGTCTATCGATTGGGTTTATTCAGGCAGATACTTTTTGTTACACTCGTGCCTGGGGGACCGAGTGGAGTCTAGTAGCTGTGTTAGACCAGTGCTAGTATTGTTGGGAACCGTTCGGGGTTTGACGGTGGTCCCGTGGTCGTTGTGAGTTCTTTGACCATTGTGTCAGAGGTTGAGCATCTTGAGTCTATCCGTTCTGAGAGAGAGAGCATGGATTTGACTATAGCCTTGCATGAGCCACTACTCGATAGCGAGTTAGTCCGTTTGGACGCCCTACGTAATTCCTGCCCGTCAGCGGGAGGTGGTGTAGGTGGGCGCAGGTTTGACTGGACCCGATGTGGCAGTCAGCTCGATTGGGTCAATTGAGCACCTCGTGTGCGAGTGTTGCATATCTTCATCAGAGTTTCCCATTTGAGCATTTGGATAGAGGCATGGTAGCTGTAGAGTGTTTCCAGCTTCTTTCTTTCAGTTTTACTGCATCGGTTATCTTTTGCCTCTAGTAGTCTTGGTGGGCTGATCGTCGGGCCTTGTGGCGATACCCACTGAGAACTCCCTTATTGCGTAGTTCTCACGCCCGTTGGGGGTTTCCCCCTTTTGTCCTTTCTCCTATTTGTTTTGCAGAGTCTTGGCGGGTGTTGCCGTTCTGTGGTTGCTGTGCGTGGTGAGGGAGTAGCGAGCTAGATCCAGACCCATCTTTGGAGAGTAGCGGTACCCCCTTTGGAGGAGATCTTCAGTATAGTCGGTAGATTGGTATTTATTTCCTCTTTTGAGAGACTGATGTAGTGAGGATATGATGTATTGAGAGCTTGTACACTGATGTTTTATTTGAGATATCTCCCTGTTGAGCTATGAGTTTTGTACTCGAGGTTAATGTATGATTATCATTTTTGGGAGATGGACCCTTGTTGTTTTATCTTCAGTTGTACAGTGGTTGATTTTATTCTACAGCAGTTTTATCTTTTAGCTCTGATATCTGTTAGCTGTAGTTCTTTTTGCAGGTAGGACGCTTCGCCTATGCGGGTTTGGCATAGGTGGCGGATTCTGTTGGCGAGCCCGGGTCGCAGTTTCGACCCCGGGGCGTGACAGATTAGGTGGTATCAGAGCCTAGGTTGTAGGTCATGGTGGACTTAGAAACCCTAGGCTTGTGGTTAGACCCTAGGATGACTACGTGAGAGTCGTGATTTGTAGCGAGAGTCCTGATTGAGTTTTACACCTCTCCCGAGGGACGGGACGAGTGATTGGAATGCTTATTCTCCTAAGTAGTTATGTTGGCTGCAGACAACATAACGCTATGGAATGGGTGACATGCTCTAGACTTTCGCTGGATTGGGTCGAGCGTTGTTGTGTGCTGAATTGTGGTTTCGTCGTGGCGAGCGGTGTCTCCCCCGACGCTGGGTTTGGGACCCTTGTGCATCCTGTCATGGCAGTTGAACTTGAGCGTTTGGTTTTGGGCCGGATACCCGGATTGAGGTCAGAGAACTCCGGACCCAGATGACAGGATTCTTAGAGACATATCAGCGGCAGTGTGAGCAGCTAGTTTGGTGACGCAGTTGTCAGAGCAGTGGGCAAGCCCGACTGTACTTTTCTTCTAAGACCACCAGGATGTAGTACCCTCAGCGGCAGGGATTTTTGTAGTGCCAATAGAGCGAGTGGCCCCCTCCGTGCCAATGTTTAGTGCCAAGGCACTGAGGTAGGGTGGATGGTTGACAGCAGAGGAGCTGTGGGGCATGTTTGATTTAGTGAGCCAGATTTGGCAGATGAACACCACCCCGACTCGTAAGATTGAGCTTGGAGCCTTTGGAGGCAGAGTCGTGGTTGGGGGTGATGGAGTGATCAATTGAGAGCCTCCCTGTGCTAGAGAGTTTATGCAGTTGTTGAACTGGTGCTCCAGGTTTCGAGGGACGAGGCACATAGGATAAGTGAGATTGGGAGTGGATTGCACCAGGATACTCTTTAGTTTCTTTTCGGTCCCTCATGTTCGAGTTTTGGACTGTGGATGCCTCGTCGGAGTAGGCATTGTGTTTGGAGCTGGACACTGCAGTTCCTTGGATGGGGATCTGCCGCTAGAGGCGAGTTCTGGAGGGAGGCACTTGGCGCTAGGTGATGGAGGACAGATCGGCAGGCAGAGGCATTTTCGTCTTGCTTTCCTGGGTGGTGGATATCCTTGTGGATGGTTAATGCAAAGCTTACCCAAGGGAATTCTACCCTTTGTGATTTATAACTTGCATATTTTGATTGTATCATATGGGATTGAGGGGTGAGCTTATAAAGGATAAGTGTATAGGGAATTGCATGGATTAATGGTGTTTTGTCTTATGACGGTTGCAATGATGGACTTCTGAGATGTTGGGGATCGGGCGGACCCCGATGGCAGTATCAGTGTCTATATCAGAGTAGCGCAACGGTAGCGTGGTTTTGTTGTCTGCGGAGGATCGTATCTGTTGCCTCAGCGTGAGCAGAGACAGAGGTCGGGCTCCCTTTGTGATTGGTCTAGATATTTTGGCAGGCTGAGCGACGACCACTTGCATCGAGCGGATGAATCTGTGCCGCCCGGTTGGAGGGCGCCACGGTAGTGGATTGAGTTGTCGCAGGTGCGATTTCTTCACAGCAGTCGGAGTTAGGACATGTTGCGTTCCTGCATGGGCTAGAGGTAGAGTCGTTACCACAATGCACTTGAGGTACAGGTTACTGTTGGCATTGTGCAAGTGGAGGAGGCTTGTGGGTTTTGTTCAGTGTCGTTGAGACCATGAGTTATACCAGCAAACCTCTTGATATGGGTGGCAGTTCGATGTTTTGACCCAGTGCTTGGGATTGGTTGGCACGGCACCACTGGATGGTTAAGTGCAGAGAGGGTGCTGATTGTGACTTTTGCGAGGCAGACAAAGGAGGCTTGTTATGGGGAGATTGTTCGAGCACACAGGGTTTAGCGACTGTGTGAGAAGAGCTTATGGTAGGCGCCGGGACCAAAGGATATTTCTATTGCTGCGAAAATCCCGGGTGTGAGTCCACTCGAGTTGATGATTATGCCGCCTGTTAGGGAGAGTTGATTGCGGTTGACGTGGTTCTGGAAACCGCGCCAACCTCAGTAGCACCACTTGGATTATCGGTAAGAGCTGGGAGAGTTGATCGCACCGGTGCAGGGATCTGTTGGATAGAGGGTCTGTTTGACCTAGTGCCACGTCGTTGATACACGACGGTGAGAGCCCTTGGGGATTGGAGTCCAGGCAGGTCCAGGTATTATTTAGAACCTTTGAAGGAGCTATATTCCGGCAGTTATTGTTTGATGCCTGCGCCAATTTGGAATTTCAGCTGAGGGCATTTTCTAGATGGTGTTCAGGACACAGTAGGGGCATTACGAGTACAGTGAAGCCAATGGATTGACTAATGCCCTGTTGCCTCTAGATTGAGGAATTCTGTGTTTCAGTTGGCCTTGAACGGTTTGATAGCGGCATCCTCCAGGAATATTTTGGTTTTACCCTCTCCCTGAGTGTTTAGAGCTTGTGCAGCATTTGTATATGGTGTGACAAGGTCTGTGGGGAAGAAGCTTTTTGCCAAGTCGTTGTGGTGCAAGTTTAGCTTCGAGAGCATATCTTCCTAGATTACTTCTTCTAGCCGAAGGGGCGGCGGTGGAAATTCGGCCAAAGTGGATGCTATTTAAGACTGGCCGAGATCGACGGTCATTGTTGGGGTGAGGAGTTTTTGGACCGGATAGTGCCAGCAGAGCTTGATGACCGGGTGATGAGATTGGTACCAGAGCCGATTCTAACCTAGTCAGTGGTGGGAGATGGATTTGTGAGTTATAGTGATACCTCCCGTAGTGGCTGTAGAGCCACCATTGGATTTTGTGAGCATCCAGTATCACCCCGACAGAGCCACTGTGGTGGCGGATGCCTGGAGCAGAAGAGCTATTTGGGAGTCGAGTTTGACGGTTCCATAGCTGGCACTGTGTGGGGCCATCCTTGTGTGCAGGGTTTGAGTTGAGTCCCTGAGGATCCCTTTTGATGAGAGGCTGCGGCTGAGCAATCCACTTAGGTGGTTAAGTGTTGAGGGCGACCGAGTGTGAACCCCTGCTTGTTTGTGTGAGGTCCCGGAATCCCCCGCGTAGGGTTGCTGGTTGTTGGGCAGCTTTCGGTCGCCGTTGGGGGTGTTGGTGCGCGTGTTGGGGGCCCAGAAATGGATTTGTGATGCAATTTGGGATTTGCTTGCATCACTGGAGGCCTGCGTGGGTTGCGCGCAATTTGGACACAAGTGGTGGACTTCGGGCTTAAATTGAGACCCCGTGGGAAGTTGGAGGACCCGCCGGGTGTTTAGAAGTGATTTCGCGCGATTCAGATGTCAAAATTAGACTCCGGGTGAAGTCCGGATAAAAGATTACCTCTCCGGTCGCCTTCGGGAATTTTTAGAGTTGAAATTTAGCAAATCGGACTTTAAAAATGGACCCGGCGCGAAAATCGGATCGAGTGGGCATTCGGCAAATTTTCGGATGAGAATTTGGAGAAATGGACATCGTTTTTGGATTCAGCGCGCGAAATCGCTAGGAATGGACTATTTATTTGTTGATTTTGGAGCCCTGTAGGCGTGCGTGTTTTTCGAGGCGAAGCGGCATGCAAATCGAGACGTCGCGGCTTGCAAACCGTGGCCTGCGCGGCACGGACCCCGAGGAGGCCGCGTGTCAGAACGCGCGTGGGCGCGCTGGGAAGCGCACCCGCCTGCGCGGGGGCACGTGGGGGGCCGCCACGTGGCGGGCACCCACTGGCGCCCCGGGTCGCGGGCGCGTGGGCGGGTGCCGTGGACCGGAGGAGGCAGCGCAGGCAGCGCGGCCGCGTGGCGCGCAGGGGCGCGGCCACGTGGCCGCTGCTTCGTTGCTTGGACCCGGTGCACCCGAGCGGGTGCCGTGGACCGGGGGTGGTGCACCGTGAACCCGGGCCGTGGACCACCCTCTTCCCTCTCCCTCCTTTTCTTCTTCTTCTTCCTCCCCGCAAGGGAATTTTTTTCCCTCTTTCGTTTTCCCTGACTGTAACTGACCCTCTTGCTCCTTTCTGTGTTGGGCACCGTGCATCGTTTTGCGTGCGGACTCCGGCACCGTGCACCGTTTTGCGTGCGGACTCCGTTTTGCGTGCGGATCCTGGCACCGTGCACCGTTTTGCGTGCGGACTCCGGCACCGTGCACCGTTTTGCGTGCGGACTCTGTTTTGAGTGCGGATTCCCGCACCGTACACCGTTTTGCATGCGGACTCCGGCGCCGTGCACCGTTTCACGTGCAGACTCCGTTTTTGGTGCGGACTCCGGCAGCGTGCTCCGTTTTGCGTGCGGACTCCGACGGCGTGTCCCGTTTTGCGTGCGGATCGCGTGGAGGCCAATTGCAAGTGTCTACGAGCAATTGGTGGCAAATCGAGGTGGGTGGCCTTATCTCCAAGTTTTATGGAATGTACATTAATTCTATTAATGTAGGACTATGCATGATAGTTTATTTCCTTGTGTAGCATGCTAGATTGTTGGAATGGCTATCCCTTTATTATCGGTTAATGTGGTTATCTTGGAACTTGACCTAGCACCCCCGTCATATGTTGTATGTGTAACCAGACTAGTAGAAAACCCTCACTTGGGCTAGGGTTATTTATGCTTAGACATCCACACTGTTCCTTCATCCCTGGACATAGTGTTTTCTCGCCCGGGTAGTGGGCCGAGAGGTCGGGACTTGCTTTTAGTGTGGGATACTTTTGCACTCTTGCTTGGGAGCAGAGTGGAGTCTGGTAGTTGTAGCTGGGTTGCTTATCTGTGCCGGGAGCCGTTTGGGTAAACGGTAGTCCCGGGAGGTCTTGTTTCCCTGTTGTGCCGTCGTGTAGGGAGCCGTTGCGCAGACAGCAGTCCCGGGCCGTCGAGTATCTTCCGGTCCGCCTTGTTGGGAACCGTTGGGGTTGACGGTGGTCCCAGGTCGTTGAGTGTTGTCCGACCTGTTTTGTTACCCTGAGTTGTGGGTCGTTCCTGGCTGTGGAGTATCTCCAGCCAGTGAGCCTTGTGCTGCGAGCCGTTGGCGAGGCTAGTGTCTCGTGTTTCGAGTTAGCCGAGCAGCTGAGTCGTCGAGAGTTCTCCGACTGTTGTGCGAGGTATTTGGGGATCCTGAGTCCTACCGTTCTGAGAGTGAGCGTGGATTTTGACTAGCCTGCTTATGCCAATTTGTGATACTCTATGCCGCGCCGTTTTCCTCAGTTGGAGTCGCGTCCCTGAGATGCCGCTGTGGATACGATGGGCCTGTTGAGGCAGTTTTGCGCGAGGGGTGAGTTAGTCGGGCAGGACGCCCCACGTAAATCCCGTCCTCATGGGGATGCGTGGTAGTGGGCAGGCGCGTTCCTAGTCGACAGGCGCAGGCTTGACTGGACCCTATGAGGCAGTCAGTTCGATTGGGCCTATTGAGCACCTTGGGTGCGAGTGGTCTCTTTTACCTTCATCTGTTCCACTTTTTGAGTAGTTAGATAGAGGTATGGCAGCTGTAGAGTAGCTCCAGCTTTTCTTGTTCAGATTTCATTGCACTGTTATCTTTTACCTCTAGTAGACTTGGTGGGCAGACCGTTGGGCTTGTTGATGGCACCCACTGAGAACTACTGTGGGAAGTAGTTCTCACACCCGTCGTGGTGTCTTTTTCCCCAGGAACTTCTTCTCCTGTTCCTGTTGCTCCAGTTGCTGATCCTTCTGACCGAGGCGAGGGAGTCGCGAGCTAGTTCCCTACCCGTCATTGGAGTGTAGCGGTACCCCTCCAGAGGAGAGCTTCAGTAGATTAGTTTACTTCTTTTTCCTCTGTTGAGAGACCTTTGTTGTGAGGTATGGAGTTGTACTTTATTTTACAGTTTGAGAGACTGATGTAGTGAGGATATTCTTGTATCGAGAGTCTGTACACTGATGTATTTATTGGAGATACCTCCCTTTTGAGTTTTGTATCAGAGGACTTTGTATACGATTGTATTTGGGAGATGGATATTGTATTATTTTCAGTTGTACAGTGTTTGGTTTACAGTTTTTAGTAGTCTACTTTCGTCTCTGATATCTGTGTACTGTAGTTGATTCTTTCTGCAGGTTAGACGCTTCGTCTGTACGGCAGTTTCCGTACAGATGGCGGATCTGTTAGCGAGCCCGGGTCGCAGTTTCGACCCCGGGGCGTGACAGATTAGAGTGGTATCAGAGCCTAGGTTGTAGGTCGTGATGGACTTAGAAACCCTAGGCTTGCGGTTGGACATTAGGATGACTACGTGAGAGTCGTGACTTTTAGCGAGAGTCTTGATTGAGTTTTTACCTCTCCCAAGAGATGGGATGAGTATTTGCCATGTTTACTTTCCCAAGCGATTATGTTGGCCGCGACAACATAATGTTATGGAATGGAGGACATGTCTTAGACTTTCGCTGGATTGGGTCGTATGGTTGTTGTGTCCTGACATTTGTTGTTCTGCAGTGGGTTGCGATACCCCTGAGACATCGTGTTGTGAAAAGGACACACACCGCCCTGGCTGAGTTACCAGGAGAGCGTTTTCCCTGGCTGAGTTACCAGGAGGGCGTTTTCCCTGGCTGAGTTACCAGGAGGGCATTTTCTCTGGCTGAGTTACCAGGAGGGCATCTTCCCTGGCTGAGTTACCAGGAGGGCATCTTCCCTGGCTGAGTTACCAGGAGGGCATTTTCCCTGGCTGAGTCACCAGGAGGGCGTTTTCCCTGGCTGAGTCACCAGGAGGGCATTTTCCCTGGCTGAGTCACCAGGAGGGCGTTTTTCCTGGCTGAGTTACCAGGAGAGCGTTTTCCCTGGCTGAGTTACCAGGAGGGCATTTTCCCTGGCTGAGTTACCAGGAGGGCATTTCCCTGGCTGAGTTACCAGGAGGGCATTTTCCCTGGCCGAGTTACCAGGAGGGCATTTTCCCTGGCTGAGTTATCAGGAGGGCGTTTTCACTGGCCGAGTTACCAGATGGATAATTATCGCTGGCCGAGTTACCAGATGGATAATTATCACTGGCCGAGTTACCAGATGGATAATTATCACTGGCCGAGTTACCAGATGGATAATTATCGCTGGCCGAGTTACCAGATGGATAATTATCACTGGCCGAGTTACCAGATGGATAATTATCGCTGGCCGAGTTACCAGATGGATAATTATCGCTGGCCGAGTTACCAGATGGATAATTATCACTGGCCGGGTTACCAGATGGATAATTATCGCTGGCCGGGTTACCAGATGGATAATTATCGCTGGCCGAGTTACCAGATGGATAATTATCACTGGCCGAGTTACCAGATGGATAATTATCGCTGGCCGAGTTACCAAATGGATAATTATCACTGGCCGAGTTACCAGATGGATAATTATCGCTGGCCGAGTTACCAGATGGATAATTATCACTGGCCGAGTTACCAGATGGATAATTATCGCTGGCCGAGTTACCAGATGGATAATTATCGCTGGCCGAGTTACCAGATGGATAATTATCGCTGGCCGAGTTACCAGATGGATAATTATCGCTGGCCGAGTTACCAGATGGATAATTATCCCTGGCCGAGTTACCAGATGGATAATTATCACTGGCCGAGTTACCAGATGGATAATTATCACTGGCCGAGTTACCAGATGGATAATTATCACTGGCCGAGTTACCAGATGGATAATTATCACTGGCCGAGTTACCAGATGGATAATTATCGCTGGCCGAGTTACCAGATGGATAATTATCGCTGGCCGAGTTACCAGATGGATAATTATCGCTGGCCGAGTTACCAGGTGGATAATTATCACTGGCCGAGTTACCAGATGGATAATTATCACTGGCCGAGTTACCAGATGGATAATTATCACTGGCCGAGTTACCAGATGGATAATTATCACTGGCCGAGTTACCAGATGGATAATTATCGCTGGCCGAGTTACCAGATGGATAATTATCGCTGGCCGAGTTACCAGATGGATAATTATCGCTGGCCGAGTTACCAGGTGGATAATTATCACTGGCCGAGTTACCAGATGGATAATTATCGCTGGCCGAGTTACCAGATGGATAATTATCGCTGGCCGAGTTACCAGATGGATAATTATCACTGGCGGGGTTACCAGATGGATAATTATCGCTGGCCGGGTTACCAGATGGATAATTATCGCTGGCCGAGTTACCAGATGGATAATTATCACTGGCTGAGTTACCAGATGGATACTTTCCACTGGCCGAGCAACCAGATGGATGCATTGCCCCTGGCCGAGTTACCAGGTGGGCACATGCCCTGGCCGAGTTACCAGGAGGACATTTTTCCCTGGCCGAATTACCAAGAGGATACTTTCCACTGGCCGAGCTACCAGAGGCGATGCCGCCCAGTGAGAGGCGATGCCGCCCAGTGAGTGGCGATGCCGCCCAGTGAGAGGCGATGCCGCCCAATGAGGGGCGATGCCGCCCAGTGAGTGGCGATGCCGCCCAATGAGTGGCGATGCCGCATAGTGAGTGGCGAAGGTTTGGCCTGTTGAGGCGATTTTCACCTCCGGCCGAGTTACCAGGTGGTTATTTTAGTGAGATTGAGATGATCTGACAGGACGCCGAGATTTGATGGCGTCGAGTTCGTCCCGATGGACTACCGGGAGCGTCTCCAGCCGTGAGTTGCGTGTTGACATAGTTTCCCGCTTTAAACGAGAGGGACCGAATCCCTGAACGGTAAAGGAGCGAAAACTTCGATAGACTGAGCCTAGAGTCTGTTCTTGTTTGATTGGGGGTTCTAGGCACCGGTCTATCAGGATTGTTGGATCTTTGCCGCGTCAGTCGGTTCTTCTCGCCTATGAGTGGGGTGTTGCTGTGAGTTGAGTCGTTGAGGGTTCTCCGACATAGCTGTGAGAGTGCTAGGGCATTTGCATTGATGTATAGGCTAGAGATAGGACCTTTAGCTTGTGCTCGTGAGGTTCAGATACCTGATCACGTGTTGCACATAGATGGGAGTTATTGGTCCTGCCCAGTGCAGTTGGGGCCCTGGTTTTTTTTTGCCTGTTGATCTTCTGGCCCTTCCTCAGCTCCGGGTTTTCGAGGTAGTGTTGGGTATAGGACTGTGAAGATCTGAGGCCTTGATGCTCGAGTATACCACACCGTTGATACACGGTGGTGATGCCACACCATTGATACACGGTGGTGATGCCACGCCGTTGGTGCACGGTGGTGATGCCACGCCGTTGATACACGGTGATGATGCCACACCGTTGGTGCACGGCAGTGATGCCACGCCGTGGGTGCACGGCAGTGATGCCACGTTGTAGGTACACAACGGTGAGAGTCTCTTGGATGTTTCGGACTTTTGACCGCGAGTTGAGCATCAGCTTTATGATCGCCTTGTGAGCCAGTTTTCAGTCCCGTTCACCGACGGTTTGGTCCCCGTCAGGGTGTTCTTTATGAGTTGAGGGATCGACTTCGACCCGTGGGTCCGTTGGGGTTATGATAGCATGTTGAGCGACCAACTGTGGCACGAGATTGTGTCTCTTGAGGATCCCTTTTGAGGGTATCCTGCAGTTGAGTAGTCCACTCGGGTGGTTTTGGATCGGGAAGTGACCGAGTGAAGACCCCAACTTATTGGATTTTCCTTCCTTATTGGACGAGTCTGCGTATGCTTCGGGTCGTCTTATTGAGGGTGGCACCAAGTTGTGGTTTGGTGTGTATCACACTTGTGGTTATTTCAGTTTTTCCCCCAGCCTTTTTGTGGAGCCCTTGATTTTTCACGTCTCAGCTCAGTAGTGATGTGATTTTCCTCGCCCGTGATTTACTTGCCCCTTCGAGATCTGTGATTATTGGAGTACGAGGGACGCCCGTTGCAATTTCTGGCTCGAGAGATGAGAGAATTGCACGTCGGGTCATACCGTACTTGTTGTTGTTGTTGCGGAGTAATCACGAGGAGCGAGTGGGGGAGCTGGAGGCGTATTGTTAGATACCTAACCGTGGTATTCTTGACTCCTGATGGGCTTGATCTAGTTTCAAGGACGAAACTTTTTTTAGTGGGGGAGGATGTGAGGTCCCGGAATCCCCCGCGTAGGGTTGCTGGTTGTTGGGCAGCTTTCGGTCGCCGTTGGGGGTGTTGGTGCGCGTGTTGGGGGCCCAGAAATGGATTTGTGATGCAATTTGGGATTTGCTTGCATCACTGGAGGCCTGTGTGGGTTGCGCGCAATTTGGACACAAGTGGTGGACTTCGGGCATAAATTGAGACCCCGTGGGAAGTTGGAGGACCCGCCGGGTGTTTAGAAGTGATTTCGCGCGATTCAGATGTCAAAATTAGACTCCGGGTGAAGTCCGGATAAAAGATTACCTCTCCGGTCGCCTTCGGGAATTTTTAGAGTTGAAATTTAGCAAATCGGACTTTAAAAATGGACCCGGCGCGAAAATCGGTTCGAGTGGGCATTCGGCAAATTTTCGGATGAGAATTTGGAGAAATGGACATCGTTTTTGGATTCAGCGCGCGAAATCGCTAGGAATGGACTATTTATTTGTTGATTTTGGAGCCCTGTAGGCGTGCGCGTTTTTCGAGGCGAAGCGGCACGCAAATCGAGACGTCGCGGCTTGCAAACCGTGGCCTTCGCGGCACGGACCCCGAGGAGGCCGCGTGTCAGAACGCGCGTGGGCGCGCTGGGAAGCGCACCCGCCTGCGCGGGGGCACGTGGGGGGCCGCCACGTGGCGGGCACCCACTGGCGCCCCGGGTCGCGGGCGCGTGGGCGGGTGCCGTGGACCGGAGGAGGCAGCGCAGGCAGCGCGGCTGCGTGGCGCGCAGGGGCGCGGCCACGTGGCCGCTGCTTCGTTGCTTGGACCCGGTGCACCCGAGCGGGTGCCGTGGACCGGGGGTGGTGCACCGTGAACCTGGGCCGTGGACCACCCTCTTCCCTCTCCCTCCTTTTCTTCTTCTTCTTCCTCCCCGCAAGGGAATTTCTTTCCCTCTTTCGTTTTCTCCTTCAACCGAGAGTGAGGGAGAGTGAGGGAGGAGGTTGTGGGAGATGCCGTTTTGCGTCGCGGGCCTCGGGGAACGCGCCGGGCTTCCGATGGAAGCGTTTCGGCGGCGGCGGCGCTAACGGGTGGGTCCCGTGCTTTGGTTTTTCTGTATTTTTGTACAGTTTTTGGAGCGTTCTTTTAGACTGTAACTGACCCTCTTGCTCCTTTCTGTGTTGGGCACCGTGCATCGTTTTGCGTGCGGACTCCGGCACCGTGCACCGTTTTGCGTGCGGACTCCGTTTTGCATGCGGACTCCGGCACCGTGCACCGTTTTGCGTGCGGACTCCGGCACCGTGCACCGTTTTGCATGTGGACTCCGTTTTGCGTGCGGATCCTGGCACCGTGCACCGTTTTGCGTGCGGACTCCGGCACCGTGCACCGTTTTGCGTGCGGATTCTGTTTTGCGTGCGGATTCCGGCACCGTACACCGTTTTGCGTGCGGACTCCGGCGCCGTGCACCGTTTCACGTGCAGACTCCGTTTTTGGTGCGGACTCCGGCAGCGTGCTCCGTTTTGCATGCGGACACCGACGGCGTGTCCCGTTTTGCGTGCGGATCGCGTGGAGGCCAATTGCAAGTGTCTACGAGCAATTGGTGGCAAATCGAGGTGGGTGGCCTTATCTCCAAGTTTTATGGAATGTACATTAATTCTATTAATGTAGGACTATGCATGATAGTTTATTTCCTTGTGTAGCATGCTAGATTGTTGGAATGGCTATCCCTTTATTATCGGTTAATGTGGTTATCTTGGAACTTGACCTAGCACCCCCGTCATATGTTGTATGTGTAACCAGACTAGTAGAAAACCCTCACTTGGGCTAGGGTTATTTATGCTTAGACATCCACACTGTTCCTTCATCCCTGGACATAGTGTTTTCTCGCCCGGGTAGTGGGCCGAGAGGTCGGGACTTGCTTTTAGTGTGGGATGCTTTTGCACTCTTGCTTGGGAGCAGAGTGGAGTCTGGTAGTTGTAGCTGGGTTGCTTATCTGTGCCGGGAGCCGTTTGGGTAAACGGTAGTCCCGGGAGGTCTTGTTTCCCTGTTGTGCCGTCGTGTAGGGAGCCGTTGCGCAGACGGCAGTCCCGGGCCGTCGAGTATCTTCCGGTCCGCCTTGTTGGGAACCGTTGGGGTTGACGGTGGTCCCAGGTCGTTGAGTGTTGTCCGACCTGTTTTGTTACCCTGAGTTGTGGGTCGTTCCTGGCTGTGGAGTATCTCCAGCCAGTGAGCCCTGTGCTGCGAGCCGTTGGCGAGGCTAGTGTCTCGTGTTTCGAGTTAGCCGAGCAGCTGAGTCGTCGAGAGTTCTCCGACTGTTGTGCGAAGTATTTGGGGATCCTGAGTCCTACCGTTCTGAGAGTGAGCGTGGATTTTGACTAGCCTGCTTATGCCAATTTGTGATACTCTATGCCGCGCCGTTTTCCTCAGTTGGAGTCGCGTCCCTGAGATGCCGCTGTGGATACGATGGGCCTGTTGAGGCAGTTTTGCGCGAGGGGTGAGTTAGTCGGGCAGGACGCCCCACGTAAATCCCGTCCTCATGGGGATGCGTGGTAGTGGGCAGGCGCGTTCCTAGTCGACAGGCGCAGGCTTGACTGGACCCTATGAGGCAGTCAGTTCGATTGGGCCTATTGAGCACCTTGGGTGCGAGTGGTCTCTTTTACCTTCATCTGTTCCACTTTTTGAGTAGTTAGATAGAGGTATGGCAGCTGTAGAGTAGCTCCAGCTTTTCTTGTTCAGATTTCATTGCACTGTTATCTTTTACCTCTAGTAGACTTGGTGGGCAGACCGTTGGGCTTGTTGACGGCACCCACTGAGAACTACTGTGGGAAGTAGTTCTCACACCCGTCGTGGTGTCTTTTTCCCCAGGAACTTCTTCTCCTGTTCCTGTTGCTCCAGTTGCTGATCCTTCTGACCGAGGCGAGGGAGTCGCGAGCTAGTTCCCTACCCGTCATTGGAGTGTAGCGGTACCCCTCCAGAGGAGAGCTTCAGTAGATTAGTTTACTTCTTTTTCCTCTGTTGAGAGACCTTTGTTGTGAGGTATGGAGTTGTACTTTATTTTACAGTTTGAGAGACTGATGTAGTGAGGATATTCTTGTATCGAGAGTCTGTACACTGATGTATTTATTGGAGATACCTCCCTTTTGAGTTTTGTATCAGAGGACTTTGTATACGATCGTATTTGGGAGATGGATATTGTATTATTTTCAGTTGTACAGTGTTTGGTTTACAGTTTTTAGTAGTCTACTTTCGTCTATGATATCTGTGTACTGTAGTTGATTCTTTCTGCAGGTTAGACTCTTCGTCTGTACGGCAGTTTCCGTACAGATGGCGGATCTGTTAGCGAGCCCGGGTCGCAGTTTCGACCCCGGGGCGTGACAGTTTGGGCCCCTTTTCTGTGCAGGTGTTTGTGTGGATGTGATTCGGGTCGCTTTGGTTGAGCTGGCTCTTGGGAGTGATTTTAGAGCGTGTTACTCAGGCTGTTTGTTCCTTTTTCCCCCCGCCTTTTGTTGGAGTTTTTGAGGTTTTTCTGCGTCTCAGCTCTGGAGTGTCATGTTTTGGACCCCTCGCCCGTGTTTGACTCGTTCCTTTTGGGGTCTGTGAGAGTTTGGAGTACGAGGGACGCCGTTGCGAATTCCGACTCGTGAGGTGAGGGAATTGCGCAATCGGGCTATGCCGTACTGGTTGTTGCTGTTGTTGTTGCTGAGGAGTAATCACGGGGAGTGATAGGTGACTTGGGAGCTGGAGACGGCGGTGTTGAGTATTGACCCCTGGTTTCTGGGACTCCTTGGGAGTTGCCTTAGTTTCGAGGACGAAACTTTCTTTTAGTGGGGGAGGATGTGGTGACCCGGATCTTTGCAGGGCTTCTACAGTGTGACCAGCAGCTTCTGGAAGCCTACGTGGCATGTCGGCGGTGTTCGCGCGCCAGTTTGGACACAAGAGATGGACTCGGGGCTTAAAATGGATCTCGTAGGTAATCGGGGGACCCCATCGGATGTTTAGAACAGTTTACGCGAGGAGTGGATATCAAATTTAGGCTCGGCGCGGAATTCGGATTAAAAATACCTTTCCGGGAGCCTCCGGCAAATTATAGGATTGGAATTTGGCAAAATGGACGCCGGATTTGGAATCAGCGCGCGAAAACGGTCAAGATGGGCTAATTACTTACTGTTTTTGAGCTTGCGGGTACTGTTCATGCCGGAACAGTATTTCCGGCGATCGCCGGCGGCGGCCGGCGGCGGCGGGCAGCGTCGGCGGGCAGCGGCGCAGCCTCGGGCAGGCGTTTGGTGGCCGCGGGCAGGCGGCTGAGGGCACGGGCAGGCGGCTGAGCGCGCGGGCAGGCGCGCGGTCCACCGCGGAGGTCGTGCACCGGGGGCGGGCCACGTGGCGCTCTCCGGTTGGCCGGTTCAGCAGGCGCGGTCCACTGAAATTGGGCCCGGGTGCACGGTAGACCGGGTGGACACGTGGCGTGAGGTGATTGGTTCGGTGTTGTGCTCCCGGTCCACGCAACCGGTGGAGTGGGTGACCGGGGCAGGTGGCCGTACGGCGGGGCAGGTGGCCGTACGGCCCGGGTCAGCCGCGACGTGCGCGGTCCACGGCGCGACGTGCGTGGTGCACGGGTTGCCGGGCCACGTGTCGCGTCGCCATTCGTGGGCGCAGGTGCACCGGGTGCAGTGGGGGCCGGGGGAGTAGTGGACTGGACTGTGTGGTGGACCTGGCCGCACTGTGCGCGCCCGAAAGTGGTGGGCCGGGCCGCACTGTGCGCGCCCGGAAATTTCCGGGCGCCCGAAAATCCGGACTTATTGGGAATTATCCCAATTGTTTTCCTCAGCCTATTTAAAGGCAGCCCGAGCCTCTGTTTTGGGGCTTTTTCTCCCAAACCACACCTCCTCTGCCCGAGCTCCCTTAAGCTAAGTTTTTCACCTCTAAGTGCTTGATCTTCCTGCAGAGTTTTGGGATTTTTGGGGGCACGAATCCCGAGGTTACCCATTTTACGGTGCGGCGCGATGTTGCTTTCTAGTGTTCTTCTTCGGCGCAGCGACAGTGTTTTGGCTCCCATGGGCTACCCCGAGCTCCTTTTTCTGTGATTCTTGCGCCGACAGACTCCTAAGAGGTAGGGCTTCATCTTTCGTATTGATTGCGCTTTCCCGTTGCGAGTTTTTGGCACGGATCCCGAGGCAACACTGTGACCCTTTTTCTGCTTGGCTTTGTGGGACATCATCGAGGTGTTTTGGCCATATCTTTGCGCACAGGCGTCAGCCGGAAACGAGCTTATACAACTTTTTCATCTACAGATCGCAAGGAACGCGCTCGTATTTTTCTTGGATTTTTATGAGATTTCATCAGAGGTGAAAATTACTGTTTTCTCAGTGAACAGTGTACAGTTTTAATACAGATTTTTGTATGAGTGTACCCCCTTGCCGAATTTTTATCTTGACTTACCGAAGTCCGATTTGGGCGTGCAAGGTACCGTTTTGAAGCTATCGACGCAAGGATTGCTGTGATATTTTTATTGGAATTTTCTGGGCACTATCTGCAGGTGATAATTTAACAGTTCAGAATTCGAGGTTGTATGTGGTTTTAAGTGCTATATTTGGGAGCCTAGTGTAATTAGTGGACTTTGTATTGTGCCAGGAGTGTTACGGGTGTGCTGAACTTATTGGAGCAAGGGATTAGAGTTATTTGGTGTTTTCAGCTGTTGGGCTTTGGACAGTCTGCTTTTCAGGTGGGTGACTTATTCCCGGAACCGGTGGACGGTTCTCTAAATTTTCATATGTTAGCATTGCATGCAGGTGAATGGTACAATAGCTGGGATTGATCGGTAAGTTTAACAATGAGGATTTTATGGAAATTGCAAGTGAATTATTCACAGTATGACAATGGTATTAATCAAATAGTCATGTTGATGATTAGTGAAAGCTTATCTAAGGCAAGGATACCCTATATGATTAATTATCATGCCATATTAGCACATAACCTTTTATGAGGATGGTTTATGCATTGGGATAGGATTATGTAGTTATGTGCAGGTTCTACTCTGAGGAGCCATTATGGATTGAGAATTATGGACAGGTATGGTCATTGATAATTTTGGCATGAGGTTTATTTTCTTTATTCTTCTTGAGGACAAATGCATGCTTGTATGGACATATGTGTATGGACATATAGTTAGGCCATCTTTTACTGCTGCACTACATATTGGAATTTGACTTAGGAGAAACCATGATTGCTTTCTTTCTCCTTTTCATTTAGACTTTTGAGTCATGTTGCTCGGGTTCGAGCAGAGGTTTGGGATAGTGTAGCTGGGACCTTAGGGTCAGAGACAGGGTGTGCTTGATGTTGGATTGTGGGTTATTGCTACAACCGCGGACAGTAGGCGGTTGATCGGATCTTGATTAATTTATCCAATTGTGGATTGTGGGTTATTGCGGCAACCGCGGACAGTAGGCGGTTGACCGGATCTTGATTAATTTACCCAATTGTGGATTGTGGGTTATTGCGGCAACCGCGGACAGTAGGCGGTTGACCGGATCTTGATTAATTTACCCAATTGTGGGTTGTGGGTTATTGCGGTGACCGCGGACTTTGGGCGGTTGACCGGATGTTGACTATTGCATCAGATTGGGTATCAGATTTGTTCTAGTGGATGGTGTTTCCCACTTTTTGAGTACTATTGCATCAGATCGGGGTTTTGTTAGTGGACGGAGTTTCCCACTTTGATCATAGTCTTGATCCAGTCCTGCTATTATGAGACAGTGGTTACAGAGATACTCGATACCGTGATACTTGATACTGGTGATACTGATGACAGAGTTATTTTACTCGTGTGGGTCGCTCCCCTCGAGTGCCACTCCGGAGTGTGCGACTGGACGGATCGAGGCCAGTCTGTTACTTACTTTTGTGTGCGATCGGACGGTTCGATGCCGATCTGTTACTTACCTTGGGATGCGACTGTACCAGCAGAGCAGGCAGTACCAGTGATTACTGGTCTATCGATTGGGTTTATTCAGGCAGATACTTTTGTTACACTCGTGCCTGGGGGACCGAGTGGAGTCTAGTAGCTGTGTTAGACCAGTGCTAGTATTGTTGGGAACCGTTCGGGGTTTGATGGTGGTCCCGTGGTCGTTGTGAGTTCTTTGATCATTGTGTGAGAGGTTGAGCATCTTGAGTCTATCCGTTCTGAGAGAGAGCATGGATTTGACTATAGCCTGCATGAGCCACTACTCGATAGCGAGTTAGTCGTTTGGACGCCCTACGTAATTCCTGCCCGTCAGCGGGAGGTGGTTGTAGGTGGGCGCAGGTTTGACTGGACCCGATGTGGCAGTCAGCTCGATTGGGTCAATTGAGCACCTCGTGTGCGAGTGTTGCATATCTTCATCAGAGTTTCCCCATTTGAGCATTTGGATAGAGGCATGGTAGCTGTAGAGTGTTTCCAGCTTCTTCTTTCAGTTTTACTGCATCGGTTATCTTTTGCCTCTAGTAGTCTTGGTGGGCTGATCGTCGGGCCTTGTGGCGATACCCACTGAGAACTCCCTTATTGCGTAGTTCTCACGCCCGTTGGGGGTTTTCCCCCTTTTGTCCTTTCTCCTATTTGTTTTGCAGAGTCTTGGTGGGTGTTGCCGTTCTGTGGTTGCTGTGCGTGGTGAGGGAGTAGCGAGCTAGATCCAGACCCATCTTTGGAGAGTAGCGGTACCCCCTTTGGAGGAGATCTTCAGTATAGTCGGTAGATTGGTATTTATTTCCTCTTTTGAGAGACTGATGTAGTGAGGATATGATGTATTGAGAGCTTGTACACTGATGTTTTATTTGAGATATCTCCTTGTTGAGCTATGAGTTTTGTACTCGAGGTTAATGTATGATTATCATTTTTGGGAGATGGACCTTGTTGTTTTATCTTCAGTTGTACAGTGGTTGATTTTATTCTACAGCAGTTTTATCTTTTAGCTCTGATATCTGTTAAGTCTGTAGTTCTTTTTGCAGGTAGGACGCTCGCCTACTGCGGGTTGGCATAGGTGGCGGATCGTTGGCGATGCCCGGGTCGCACGTTTCGACCCCGGGGCGTGACAGACTTAGTTGGAGACGTCGGGTCTGGCGGTATTACCCACTGAGAACTCCCCTTTTTTGGTGTAGTTCTCCACCCCTTTTGGGGTTTTTCCCCCTTCTTTTTCCTTCACTCTCCTTTGTTTTGCAGAGTCTTAGCGGGTGTTGCTGATTCTGCGGTTTGTTGATCGAGGCGAGGGTAGTCGCGAGCTAGATCCTTACCCATGTTGGAGAGTAGCTGGTACCCCTTCAGAGGATGTGCTTCAGTAGATTAGTTGTTTATTTCCTCTTTTAAGAGACTGTTGTGTGAGGGATGATATGTATCCGAGAGCCTGTACATGTTGTATTTATTGGAGATACCTCCATGTTGAGCTATGAGTTCTGTATCTGCGGATTTTGTACGATTGTCATTTTGGGAGGTGGACATTGTTGCATCATTTCCAGTTGTACAGTGATTGATTTTAGTTATACAGTAGCCTTTTTTTAATTTATAGCTCTGATATTATGTTTAGCTGTAGTACTTTTCTTGCAGGTAGGACGCTTCGCCTATGCAGGCTGGCATAGGTGGCAGATCTGTTGGGCGAGCCCGGGTCGCAGTTTCGACCCCGGGGCGTGACAGATTAGAGTGGTATCAGAGCCTAGGTTATAGGTCATGGTGGACTTAGAAACCCTAGGCTTATGGTTTGACCCTTGGTTTGACTTCGTGAGAGTCGTGATTTTTAGCGAGAGTCCTGATGAGGTTTTACACTTCTCCCAGGGGACGGGACGACGTGATTGGCATGTTATTTCTCCTAAGTGATTATGTTGGCTGCAGACACCATAATGCTGTGGAACGGGGTGACATGCTTTAGACTTTCGCTGGATTGGGTCGAGCGCTGTTGTGTGCTGTTTTGTGGTTTCGTCGTGGCGAGCGGTGTCTCCCCGACGCTGGGTTTTGACCCGTGTGCATCCTGTCATAGCAATTGAGCTTGAGCAGTGGTTTTGGGCCGGATACCCGGATCGAGGTCAGAGAGTTCCGAACCCGGATGACAGGATCGTCTGAGGCCTATCAGCGGCAGAGCGAGCGAGCAGTGGTTTTAGTGACACAGTTGTCGGAGCAGCAGGCAGCTCGACAGTGCTTCCTTTTGAGACCACCCGGTTGCAGTATCCTCAGGGGTGGGGATTTCTGTGGCACCGATGGAGTGAGTAGCCCCTCTGTGCCAATGTTTAGTGCCGAGGCACCTAGGCAGGGTGGATAGTTGACAACTGGTGAGCTGAGGGGACACGATCGATCTATTGAGCTAGATTTGGCAGATGAACCACCCCGACTCGTAAGATTGAGTTTGGAGCCTTTGGAGGCAGAGTCGTGGTTGGGGGTGAGGGGATGATCAATTGAGAGCCTCCCTGTGCTAGAGAATTATTGGCAGTTGTTAAACTGCGCGCTCCAGGTTCGAGGGACGAGGTGCATCGGATATGTGGTGGGAGTGGATTGCGCCAGGATACCTTTTAGTTCATTCAGTCCCTCCGTTATAGGTTTTGACGCCTCGTTGGAGTAGGCATTGTGTATGGAGCGAGGCGCTGCAGTTCCCTTGGATAGGGATCAGCCGCCAGGGGTGAGTTCTGGATTTAGGCGCTTGACGCCGGGTGATGGAGGACAGATCGGCCGGGGCAGAGGCATTTCTGATTTCTTTTTCCAAGGTATTGGATTCTAAGATATCAGGGATCGGGTGGACCCCGATGGCAGTGTCGGCGTCTTTATCAGGGTGGCGCAGCGGTAGCGTGGATTTGTTATCTGCGGATGACGATATTCGTCGCCTCAATGTGAGCAGAGGCAGAGGTCGGGCTCCCTATGTGGTAATCAAGATATGTTATGACAGACCGAACGACGATCACTGCATCGAGCGGATGAACCCTGTGCCGCCCGGGTGGAGGGCGCCACTAGTGGATCGAGTTATCGCAGGTGTGATTTCATCACAGCAGTCGGAGTTAGAGGCATGTTGCATTCCTGCATGGACTAGAGGCAGATTTGTTACCACATGCATCGAGGTTATAGGTTCCTGCTTGTGTTGTGCATGTGGAGGAGGCTTGTGGGATCACGTCCAATGCAGCTGAGGCCGCGAATTATACCGGCAGGCTTATTGATAATTGTGGCGGTTCGGTGTTTTCGACCCGTGCTGGATTTGGATTGGTACAGTGCCACAGGATGTCATACTGCAGAAAGAGAGTACTTTGACCTTCTGCGAGGCAGACGAGAGGGGGGCTTGATGGTTGAGATTACTAGAGCACACAGGTTGTAGAGACAGTGTGAGAGGTGCTTTTGGCGGCACCGGGATTTAAGGATATCTCTGTTGCCCACGAGATCACGGGTGTGATTTCACCTGAGCTGTTTGTGATGCCGCGGTTAGGGAGATAGAGATTGCGTTTGTCGTGGTTCGGGGAACCGCGCCACCTCGACAGCACCTCATTGGATGTCGCTTGTAGAGCTGAGAGAGCTGATGGCGCTGTTGTAGGATCTGATGGATCGAGGGGTCTGTTGACCTAGTGCCACGCCGTTGATAGACGGTGGTGATGCCACGTCGTTGATACACGACTGTGCGGGTCCTTTATGGTTCGCGGGTAGAATGGTCCGGGTGGTATCTAGGACCTTTTGATGGAGTTGTACTTGGCAGTATAGTATGGTGGCGAGTACCTACTTAGAATTGGACAGCCGAGGATCTTGCCTAGATGGGGTTCAGGACATGGTAGGGCGTTATGAGCTCATAGTGAGGCCAAGTGGATGATTAATGCCCCTGCCACTCTTATGATGTGAGGAATTGTGCTCCAGCTATACTTGATTGGATTGGTAACAAGATCCTCCAGGGATATTTTTACCCCTAGAGCGACTTGGGGCATGAGGAGCACTTGTGGATGTGCCATAATACTTAGGTGAAAGAAGCTGTATGCCAGATTATTGAGAGTACAAGTTTAGCTCCAGAGCATACTTTTGGGTCACATTTGTGTTAGCCGTAGGGGTGGCGGTGGAAACCCGGCCAATATGGATATTATTTGGGAATTGCCGAGGTCGACAATTATTGTCAAGGTAAGGAGCTCTTGGACCGGGGTAGTTCCAGGAGAGCTGGCTGGTGTTGAGCTGATGATTCCACAGCTGGCGCTGTGTGGACTGTTGAGGCAGACATGGCGTGGGTGTGTGGTTGTGTCCATTGAGGGTTCCTTTTATGGTAGACCGTGGCTGAGTAGTTCACTCGGATGGTCAGGATTCGGGATTGTGGAGTACGAGTGAGGACCCTTGTTTGTGAGGGCTTCTTTCTTTCTTGGATGATTGCGGGGATGTGTTTCGGATTGCCTTGGTGAGTTGACACAGGTTGTGATTTGGTGCGTGTTGCACTGGCGATTATTTGTGTCAACTTGGATGGAACCCCTACGTGTTTTATGTCTCAGCTCAGGAAGGTTATGTTTTTGGATCCCTCGCCGTGTGATTGACTCGCCCCATTTGAGATCTAGGAATGTTTGAGTATGAGGGACGCCCGTCGCGAATTCTGGCTCGAGAGATGAGAGGATTGCGCAACTAGGCCATGCCAACTGGCTGTGTTGTTGTTGTTGAGGAGGAATCACGGGGAGTGAGAGGTGACTTGGAAGCTAGAGACAGTGCTGTTGAGTACTTGCCCTTGGGTTTGTGACTCCTGGTGGAATTGAGCTAGTTCGAGGATGAAACTTTCTTTAGTGGGGGAGGATGTGAGGACCTGGATCCCCCACGACGAGATTACTGGTTGATCAGCAGCTCTGGTGGCCTGGGTGGCGTCGGTGGCGTTTGTGCACCAATGGACACTAGTGTTGGATCAGTGTGATTAATGGATCACGAGAGTAGTCTGATGGCCCACTTTGAATGCTTAGAAGTGATTTCAGCGCGAAATGGATATTAAAATTGGACTCGGGGCGAAGTGAAGTTTGGATAAAGGATCACCTCTCGGTTGCCTTCGGGAATTTTTAGAGTTTGGAATTTGGCAAAACGGACTTCAGAATTGGACCCGGCGCGGAAATCGGACAAGTGGGCTATCCGGGGGCATCGGCAATATTTCGGATGAGAATTTGGAGAAAGAAATGGACACGTTTTTTGGATTCAGCGAGCGAAATCGTTGAGAATGGACTATTTACTTGCTTTTTTCGGAGCCGGGTGATGCGCACATTTTTCGAGGCGCTGTGCGTGATTTTCGAGTCAGCACGGATCCCGAGGTGGTGGCTGGATCCCGAGGTGGCGCGCGGCTCGAGGCGGGGTACGGCGCGGGGGGCTGTTGCAGGCGCGCTGGGGAAGCGCGCCTTCAGCGCTGCGGGATCGCGGAGGGGCCGCCACGTGGCTGGCTCCACTGGCGCCCGCGCGGGGGAGTGATGCCCTCCGGTGTGCGGTCGGGTGTCCCGCGCGCGTGTAGAGCGCAGGGTGCGTGGCGCCCACGTGGCACGCGGGCCACGCGCCGCGTGGCGCTAGGGTGTGCGCCTGCGCCTGGCGCGCGCACGGGTGCGGGGACCGCCTGCAGCGAGCACGTTGGGGCGGTGGCTACCTGTGGCCCGGTCACAGGAGCCTCCCCTCCTCCCTTTATCTTTCTCTTCTTTTCCTTTCCTCCCCTGCGCACCCTTTTTCTCTCTTTTCGTTATGGCTTTTTGTCGTGGCATATTTGTGAGTTGAGTAGTTGAGTTGTGAGTTGAGTCGAGTCTTGAAGTGATCAAATTGTCATCAGCAATCAAAGACTAGAGAAGATTCAACAAAGAGCTCAAGTTGACACCAGTGTTTTGAGTCTTGAAGATTGAAATAGAAGAATTGTGGATCAATTACATCAATCTTAAGGAAAATGGATTCGGATATGATCAGGTACGTTTAACTAAATAATTTTGGTGATCCGATACATTTGAGTGGTTTAGAAACACTTGGATAAGTTTTCTATTGCTTAAAAATCAAAAACTGGACAAAATTGGATGTTTCAGAATTTGATCCTGAACCGATCCGGATCAGAATTCCGATCCGGATCAGAATTCCGATCCGGATCCCGAACCTTGTGTTTTTTTTCAGGAATTGCTGAAAAAAGACGACGATCAGATCGCCTATCCGATCCGGATCGTCGTACGGGAAAATTTCTGTTAAGGTAGTTTTTGATGCTTATCTCTTTCCAAAGGTTTCTAAACTATAAATAGACATTTAGGGTTCTCAAAAACTACCGATTAATTTGTAAAAAACTTGAGAGCAACCCTAGAGGCTAGGTTTTTATCGTTCTTCTTATAGCCTCTTTTAGGTCAATTCGACGGTTCTTCCAAGATCATATCTTTTGTCGAATTGATCTAATCTTTGCTTAGAGATTTCTTCTACGTTCTCAATGATAATCTAAGCAAAGGATCACCATCGAAGCAATATTCTTACCGGCTGTTTGCGTCGTGGATTCGACGTGGCATCGTGGATTCGGTGTGCTGAAGGCGTTTCGTGGATTCGAAACGTGTGGCTCGTGGATTCGAGTGGCGTTCGTGGATTCGAACGTGTGCAGTGGACGTGCAATCGTGAGCGCAAGGTCCGAAGAAGTGAAGGAGGGGTTGAGTCCGTGGAGTCGGTAATCACCTTGTATTCTTCTTTTCTTAGTGGATTGTTATTGCGTGTTGGTCCCGTGGTTTTTCTCCTGGATTGGAGTTTCCACGTATATCTCGTGTGCTATTTTTATTTTCCGCATTGGTTTTTATTTTGCACTGAGATTGGTTTTATAAGTATTACACCTATTCACCCCCCCTCTAGTTGTTTGATAGTACCTATTTAGATCCGTGTGGATCCTTAAAATATATAAAACCAACAATTGGTATCATCTCTCCAACCGAGCAGAGAGGGTGAGTGGGAGGGGTTTGGTGAGCTGGCGGCGGTGCGCCGTGGACCTCCGCGAAGCACAGCGAGGTGTTCCAATGGGTCGATTGGGCGGCGCGACGCAGTCGCGGTAGTCCCGTGTGTTAATTTTGCGGTGTGTTTAGCACAGTTTTGAGGCGTCCTTTTGACAGTGGAATGCCCCTTGCTCTTATTGTGGGAGGGACGTGTTTTGGGTGCACCATTTTATGTGCGGACCTCCGGTGGCGTGCACCGTTTTGCGTGCGGACGCCCGTTTTCCGTTCGGACTCCGACACCATGCTCCGTTTTGCGTGCGGACTTTCTTCCGGCGGCGTGCACCGTTTTGCATGCGGACCTCCCCCGTTTTTCCGTGGCGGTTCCCTCCGGCGAGACCAGGTGTCTCCGTTTTGCGTGCGTCTGACTACTGCGGCGTGCACCGTTTTGCGTGCGGACTCCGTTTTGCGTGCGAACTCACCCGTAACCGGTCTCCTTTTTGCGTGCGGACTTGATCCCGTCGTTGTGCACCGTTTGCGTGCGGACTCCATTTTGCGTGCGGACTCCTGCATCGTGCTCCGTTTTGCGTGTAT
>JAQNDB010003415.1:0-29501 GCA_029204045.2 Tillandsia leiboldiana | reverse complement strand
AGTCTGGTAGATGTAGGGGTTCGATTGTCTCTAGCGGAACCGTTTGGGGTAAACGTGGACCCGAGAGATCTTGTTTTCCCCTGTTTGGGTTGTCGCCACTGTGTTAGTGCGTAGTGTGACACTAGTGTTAGCCGGACCTAGAACCCAGAACCCTTTTTCGACATATCACTGATTTTAGTCTGATCAATGTTTTCTTCCAAACATCGAAGGGCCGCTGGAGTCTGTTCTTGTTTGATTGGACAAAGGCATCAGCCCTTCGGGGTTTGGGTAAAAGACTTGTTTTCTAACTGTTTTCCTAAAAGAACTAAATCATTAAATATGTGATTTCTTCTAGATCAAAATGATTTTCAATAACAACATGTCACCTTTTCTGTAAATCTCCCCACTCGAAAGGATTCGAGTGATCCGGGTTCTAGGGCGGTTCCTTGTCGGGACGAAAGCCACGGGGGGCCGAGCCTGGAACCTGTTCTTGTTTGATAGGGGTTGTAGGTGTAGGTCTCCCGGGACTTTCGGGCCCTGTTGGTGTTTTCTGCGTGTCGTACCAAGGGTTATTGTGTTCCCGAACTATAAGGGATCGGGAACTTCGATAGGCGGAGCCTAGCGTCTGTTCTTTGTTGATAGGGTTCTTAGCACCGGTCTATCGGGATTCCGAACCCTTATGGTGTCGGTCTTTTCCTGTGAGTTAGTGTTCTGTTGTGGGAGCCGTCTGGTGGACGGTGGCCCCAGCTGTGTGGTTTTCCAGCCTGGTGGTTGAGAGCTGGTGTTGTTGGTCGATCTTGTTGATCGTGGTTTGGACTATAGCCTGCATGAGCCATATTTGAGCTCGACAGAGATACGCGGATACTTTCCTCGGTGGGGTCGCTCCCTCGAGAGCCACTCCGGAGTTGGCCTGTTACTTGCTATCGCGACTTGTCGACGCCGTCCCTCTGACTGTGCCAGTTAGTGGCAGTCCACGGACACCCTACGGTAGACCCGTCCTGTTGAGGATGTGCGGCAGTAGGTGGGCGCAGGTTTGACTGGACCCTTTGAGGCAGTCAGTATAGATTTGGTGAGTTACTGTGTGTGTTAGTAGATGCATCATGTTCCATCTGTTCCTTTTCTTGAGCATCTAGATAGAGGCATAGTAGCTGTAGAGTTACTTTTCCAGCCATTTCATTTCAGTATTATGTTGTTACTTTATGCCTCTAGTAGACTTAGTGGGCAGACCGTCGGGCTTGTTGGCGGCACCCACTGAGAATACTTGGGACGTAGTTCTCACACCGTCGTGGTGTATTTTCCCCACAGGGACTTCTACTCCTGTTCCTGCTGCTCCTGTTGCTGCTTCTTCTGATCGAGGTAAGGGAGTCGCGAGATAGTTCCCTACCAGTCATCGTCCAGAGAGTAGATGTACCCCCCGGTCTTGTTGAGAGTTTATGTTGAGCGACCTTGTAGTGAGGTATAGAGTTGTATTTTATTTTACTGCTTGAGAGACTTATGTACTTTGGTGAGGACCTTGTGTTGTATATAGCTTTTATTTCTAGCAGCTTTACTTTCAGCTCTGATATCTGTATAGTATAGATGCTCTTTTGCAGGTTAGTCGCTTCGTCTATACGGGGCTTCCCGTATGGGCGGCGGATCTGTTGGCGAGCCCGGGTCGCAGTTTCGACCCCGGGGCGTGACAGATTAGGTGGTATCAGAGCCTAGGTTGTAGGTCGTGGTGGACTTAGAAACCCTAGGCTTGTGGTTGGACATTAGGATGACTATGTGAGAGTCGTGACTTATAGCGAGAGTCCTGATTGAGTTTCATACCTCTCCCAAGAGACGGGATGAGTGATTGGCATGTTTATTCTCCTAAGTGATTATGTTGGCTGCAGACAACATAATGCTATGGAATGGGTGACATGTCTTAGACTTTCGCTGGATTGGGTCGTATGGTTGTTGTGTCCTGATGTTTGTTATTGTGCAGTGGACTACTATGCCTCTGAGACGTCGTGCAGTGTGGTGAAGAGGGCACATCCCGCATCTGTTGGGTACCCGAGCAGCGGGAGGCAGAGCTATCAGAGCAGAGCGAGACCCAGGGTTATGGACCCAGATGTTACCGATGTCGGAGGCTGTCCGATGCCAGGAGTAGGCCATGGAACGTTTGATGCGCCTGTTGGAGCAGAGAGCACAGCTAGTTCCAGTACCGCTTGAGAGTCCTCCAGCACTTTCTTTCTTTGTAGTGGCATATTCAGTTGTACCAGTGTCACCGATGGAGGCGAGCAACCCCCTCCGTGTCGACGAGTAGTGCCGAGGCACCGAGGTAGGGTGGATGGCGGATAGTAGATAAACTTTGGGACATCATTGGTCGATAGGGCCAGTCCCGGCAGTCCGATCCACCCCGATTTGCAGGTTGAGCTTGGAGCAGTGGGAGGCTGAAACTGGATAGCAACAATGGAGAAGCTTCAGGTACACTTGGCTACGCACTTTTGGGATGAGGACGCCGAGATTTGGTGGCGTCGAGTTCGTCCTGCTGGACCACCGAGAGTGCAGTTGTTGACTTGAAACCAGTTTTGTGCTTAACTGCTCAAGGCCTTCTTTCCTGACAGTGTAAGCAGAAACTGGAAGGGGATCCTAGACGCCTGCAGCAGGGGAGTCGACCTCTTCTGGAGTATGTTCGCGAGTTTTGCGATTGTTGAGTAGGCTCGGTGGGTTGACGAGGATCAGTGATCACGTCAGAGAGAGACGGAGCGCCAGGGACCAGCTCCGGGGAGAGACATCCAGGGCCGCCTGAGTTTGGATAGTTGAGTAGATCGAGACCCCCGGGGCCGCCATGATCCCAGTCTGAGGGTCGTGAGTCTTAGAGGAGACAGAGACCAGGAGGTTCTCCACAGCCGATGTATCAGCAGCAGCAGCGGGATGACTATGTCATTTGTGGTAGGCCCGCATTCTGCGTCGCAGTGTGACCACAGGCGGAGGCGATGTTTTTCGTGTGGACAGTCGGGGCATTTTCAGGCAGCATGCCCTCGAGCAGTACTTACAGCAATACCGCTTGCGACGGCACCCCCTCTACCTCTTCGGGATGAAGGAACTCCGCCGATTTACCGCCAGGCAGATAGGGATACGACGTCGGGGCAGACTGAGCGACGACCACCTACATCGAGCGGATGAGTCTGTACCACCCGGTTGGAGGGCGCTACGGCAGTGGACCAGATTGTCGCGGGCATGATTTCTTTACAGCAGTTTGAGTTGAGTGTTTTTGGCTTCCTGTTTGGACTGGAGGTAGAGTTGTTACCCCGTGCACTAGAGGTACAGCTTTCTGTTGGTGTTGTGCGTGTGGGGGGGAGCCTTGTGGATTGTGTCCAGTACAGTTGAGACTTGGAATTACACTGGCAGGTGTTACAGTTCAGGGGCAGCTCCACGACTCAGATTGAGCACACTGGATGGACCAGTTGTTGCGGTATTGTTCAACGGCTGATTGTGGAATGAGATCAGTTAACCTTCCGCGAGTTGGACTAGAGGAGTTCATTTTCATAGATCACCAGGGTATCCTTCCTTCAGCTGTGGCTTCAGCGGTTTGCGGCTTGGTGCTACTTTTGGATCGTTGGCGACGATTAGGACTAGAGGTGGTGTCCGTAGGGGTCGCGTTTAAATCATAGCTTTCGTTTTGTTGCCACGGCAGGAACGACTTCAACACTTCTCTCCCTTTTCTCGCCGGTGTGCTGAAATTTTCGAACAGAACGAAAACTTCGAAAGACTGCTCCAGAAATGGAGACGGTGCCCGAACCTGTTCTTGTTTGATTGGGGCAAGGGCATTGGTGCTTTCGAAATTTTCGGACTTTTCGTTAATTTCAGCCGTTTTCTAAATTGAGAGTTGTGGTTGACGACTTTCCGGCTGGTGGGGCCTTTACCCTTCTTGTTGGTTGTGTTGGCGTAGTACGTGTAGTTTTGGGCGAGTAGAGTTGGTCGTTCTTCCTTGTCCTCTGTCCTTTGGAACTTCTGAGTTTTTCCAGCTTTCGGACTCCTGGCCGTGTGGAACTCGCTTCGCGGAGTGTGCGTAGCGACTGGGGAGATGGAGACGGTGTTGATGGATACTTACTTATGGCTTCGGAACTCCCCTTTTGGGCTGTGTTAGTTTCGAGGATGAAACTTTCTTTTAGTGGGGGAGAGTGTGAGGTCCCGGAATCCCCCGCGTAGAGTTTGCTGGTTGTTGGGCAGCTTTTGGTGGCCGTTGGGAGTGTTTGTGGGCATGTCGGGCCCGAGAAATGGATTTGTGGTGCAATTTGAGTTTTAGTTTGCATCACTGGGGGCCTGCGTGATGTGTCGGTGGTGTTTGTGCACAATTTGGACACAAGTGTTGGACCTTGGGCTTAAAGGAGATCCCGTGGGAATTGGAGGACCCGTCGAGTGTTTAGAAGTGGTTTCGCGCGATTCAGATGTCAATTTGGACTCCGGGCGAAGTTTGGATAAAAGATTACCCCTCCGGTTGCCTTCGGGAATTTTTAGAGTTGCAATTTGGCAAATCGGACTTCAGAATTGGGCCCGGCGCGGAAATCGGATCAAGTTGGCTATCCGGGGGCACTCCGCAATTTTCGGATCAGAATTTGGAAAAATGGACATCATTTTTGGATTCAGCGCGCGAAATCGCTAGGAATGGACTATTTACTTGTTTGGTTTGGAGCCCGGTTGGGTTGCGCGTTTTTCGAGGCATCGCGGCGCGTTTCTCGAGGTGTGGCGCGGATCCTGAGGTGGCGCGCGGCTCGAGGCGGCGTACGGACGCGGGAATGCGCGCGTCTGGCGCGCATTGGGAACGCGCTCCTGCGCGGGTGACGCAGGGGCCGCCACGTGGCGGGCCCCCGTTGGCGGCCGCGCGGAAGGGGAGCGGGCGCTCGGTGTCACGCGCCCGTGTGGCGCGTGACTGTCGCGTGCCGCGTGGCGCGCGGTGACGCGGCCGCGTGGACGGGCAGGCGTGTGCCTGCGCCGGGTGCACGCGCCTGTGTGCCGTGGACCGCGGCTGGGGGCTCCCCCATTGGCCGGTCCACCGTGCACCCTTGAGCCGTGGACCACCCCCCCCTTTTTCCTTTTTCTTCTTCTTCTTCTTCCTCCCCCGAGCGCCATTTCTCTTCCTTTTCCTTTCTTTCTTCTTCACCGAGCGAGAGAGGGAGTGAGGGGGAATTTTTGGGGGTTGTGGCGGTGCGCCGTGGACCTCGCGGAGCGCGCGAGGTGTTCCAAACGGGTCGGTTGGGCGGTGCGACGCGTCGAGGTTGGTCCCGCACTTCGTTTTTTCGGTGTTTTTAGCACAGTTTTGAAGCGTTCTTTTGAACAGTGTTTTAACCCTCTTGCTCTTATCTGTGTTAGGGACTGTGTTTTACTGCACCGTTTTACGTGCGGTCCCCGACGGCGTGCACCGTTTTGCGTGCAGACTCCGTTTTGCGCGCGGGTTTCGGCACCGTGCTCCGTTTTGCGTGCAGACTTCGTTTTGCGCGCGGGTTTCGGCACCGTGCTCTGTTTTGCGTGCAGACTCCGTTTTGCGTGCGGATTCTGGCACCGTGCTCCGTTTTGCGTGCAGACTCCGTTTTGCGTGCGGACTCCGGCAGCGGACTTCGTTTTGCGTGCGGATCGCGTGGAGGCCAATTGCAAGTGTCTACGAGCAATTGGTGGCAAATCGAGGTGGGTGGCTTGTTTTCAAGATCTATGGACTGTGCTCTAATTCTATTGATATAGAATCATGCATGATAGTGATTGGACTTGGTAGCATGCTAGAATTTGAATGTTATTATTCCTTGTTTTTTTTTTACCTGTTGATCGTTTGATCTCTTCTACTTCCTACCGCCTGTTAAATATCTGTTATCTTGGAACCTGACCTAGCACCCCTGTCATATGTTGCATGTGTAACCAGACCAGTAGAAAACCCTCACTTGGGCTAGGGTTACTTATGTTTAGACATCCACACTTTATGTTTCATTCCTGGACTTAGTGTTATCCTCGCCCGGGTAGTGGGCCGAGCGGTCGGGACTTCTTTTTAGTGTGGGATGCATTTGCACTCGTGCTTGGGAGCAGAGTGGAGTCTGGTAGATGTAGGGGTTCGATTGTCTGTATCGGGAACCGTTTGGTGTAAACGGTGGACCCGAGAGATCTTGTTTTCCCCTGTTTGGGTTGTCGCCACTGTGTTAGTGGCAGTAGTTTACTAGTGTTAGCCGGACCTAGAACCCAGAACCCTTTTCGACATATACATGATTTTAGTCTATCAATGTTTTCTTCCAAACATCGAAGGGCCGCTGGAGTCTGTTCTTGTTTGATTGGACAAAGGCATCAGCCCTTCGGGGTTTGGGTAAAAGACTTGTTTTCTAACTGTTTTCCTAAAAAGAACTAAAATCATTAAATATGGATTTCTTCTAGATCAAATGATTTTCAATAACAAATGTCACCTTTTTCTTGTAAATCTCCCCACTCGAAAGGATTCGAGTGATCCGGGTTCTAGGGGCGGTTCCGTTGTCGGGACGAAAGCCACGGGGGCCGAGCCTGGAACCTGTTCTTGTTTGATAGGGTTGTAGGTGTAGGTCTCCCGGGACTTTCGGGCCCTGTTGGTGTTTTCTGCGTGTCGTACCAAGGTTATTGTGTTCCCGAACTATAAGGGATCGGGAACTTCGATAGGCGGAGCCTAGAGTCTGTTCTTGTTTGATAGGGTTCTTAGCACCGGTCTATCGGGATTCCGAACCCTTATGGTGTCGGTCTTTCCTGTGAGTTTAGTGTTCTGTTGTGGGAGCCGTCTGGTGGACGGTGGCCCCAGCTGTGTGGTTTTCCAGCCTGTGGTTGAGAGTTGGTGTTGTTGGTCGATCTTGTTGATCGTGGTTTGGACTATAGCCTGCATGAGCCATATTTGAGCTCGACAGAGATACGCGGATACTTTCCTCGGTGGGGTCGCTCCCCTCGAGAGCCACTCCGGAGTTGGGCCTGTTACTTGCTATCGCGACTTGTCGACGCCGTCCCTCTGACTGTGCCAGTTAGTGGCAGTCACGGACACCCTACGGTAGACCCGTCCTGTTGAGGATGTGCGGCAGTAGGTGGGCGCAGGTTTGACTGGACCCTTTGAGGCAGTCAGTATAGATTTGGTGAGTTTACTGTGTGTGTTAGTAGATGCATCATGTTCCATCTGTTCCTTTTCTTGAGCATCTAGATAGAGGCATAGTAGCTATAGAGTTACTTTTCCAGCCATTTCATTTCAGTATTATGTTGTTACTTTATGCCTCTAGTAGACTTAGTGGGCAGACCGTCGGGCTTGTTGGCGGCACCCACTGAGAACTACTTGGGACGTAGTTCTCACACCCGTCGTGGTGTATTTTCCCACAGGGACTTCTACTCCTGTTCCTGCTGCTCCTGTTGCTGCTTCTTCTGATCGAGGTAAGGGAGTCGCGAGATAGTTCCCTACCAGTCATCGTCCAGAGAGTAGATGTACCCCCCGGTCTTGTTTGAGAGTTTATGTTGAGCGACCTTGTAGTGAGGTATAGAGTTGTATTTTATTTTACTGCTTGAGAGACTTATGTACTTTTGGTGAGGACCTTGTGTTGTATATAGCTTTTATTTCTAGCAGCTTTACTTTCAGCTCTGATATCTGTATAGTATAGATGCTCTTTTGCAGGTTAGTCGCTTCGTCTATACGGGGCTTCCCGTATGGGCGGCGGATCTGTTGGCGAGCCCGGGTCGCAGTTTCGACCCCGGGGCGTGACAATATGTCCATACAAGCATGCATTTGTCCTCAAGAAAGATACAACAAAGTAATCCACATGCCTACACCTGACCATAATCCTCGATCATAATAACTCCTCAGAGTACAAATCCGCACATAGCTACGAAATCCTGTCCCAAAGCATAAACCAACCACATGAAAGGCTATGTGCTAATATGACATGTTACATAATCTCATAGGGTAACATTATCCTAGGTAAGCTTACACTAATCATCACATAGATGTCCAAGTCATGCAAGTCCTTAGTATACCTCATAAATACTATTCTTGCAGTCATTTATACAAATATCATTATCAAGCTTACCTACCTTACAAACATAAACCATGTACCCTAAACATGCATGCATCAGTCATAGAGGGGTGACATCCCCACAAGTGCACTTATATTCGCCATAACATAATCATTGCCTTATACAGTTACTGATATTAAGCTTACCCACCTGAAGCGCTTAAACCAAGGCAAACCTGAAGTCGGTGAAGAGTGTAGACGCTCACAGTCCAAAATCTGCCAAAATTGCACCCTCGGAACATGTCGCGCAAGCCGTGGCTCCAAACAACTGAAAACGCCCGGAATCCACTAAGTCCAATATTCTCCAGTTCCAACAGGTCCAGCAACACTTGCAAACACCCCTGGGTACAACAATAAGGTCCAACATTACACTTTTATTCAAAAAATAATCCTCATATACAACATCAGAAAATAGCCCCAAAGACGTGCAGTTTTCACCTGCAGAAATTGCCCAGAAAAATCCAACAAAATTACTATCGCGTTCCTCGCGTCGATACCTTCTAAACGAGTACCTGCACGTCAAATTCCGAGCCCCGTAGGCCGAGTTACAAATTCCACAACACAGGGCGCCCACAAACATTCAACCACACATCTGTATTTCCATGCGTAGATAAAGGGCGAGAAATATACCTTCGGGAAAAACTCAAAAAAATCCAAGAAAAATACTGTGACAATCCTCGCGTCGAGTAGATGAAAAAAGTGTAAGCACGTCGCCATCCGATGCCCGGTTGCGGAGATGAAAATCTGGCAAGGTGTCGCTGTCCAGAAAATCCATCAGAAAACCGTGTCACAGTAAACATGGAAGAACTCCTCGAAAAGCGCGAAATGGGGGAAAGATGAAAATACCAAGATCGTAGATCTGTCCGTCGCGGATCCAGCGGCGAAGAAATCACTCGAAAAGGTGGTCGGAGTAGGCCGGGGGAGCTCGCGCACCGAAACGCGACGAAGGGGAACCCAAATGGACGAGCGTCGCGCCGCGCCGTAAAAATGGAAACCTCGATAAGCGTGCCACCAAAAATCTCAAAACTTTACAGATGGATGCAGCAAAACTCGGGGATCATCTTTGCTGAAGGTGCCATGGCGAGAGGAGACACAGAAATGGCGGAAAAGGGGGAAGGAAGAAGGCTCGGATCCCCTTTTTAAGGCTCCAGAAACAAATCAATTAATACCGGATATGTCCCAATTTCCGGGCGCTTGGGACTTTCGGGCGCGCACTGTAGCAGCCCGAATCCTCCCCTGGCGCGCACTGTAGCAGCCCGAAACTCCCCTGGGCCTCCACGTCGCCCGCCAAACAGGCGACAGCACTCCGGACCGTCCACTGCACGACACGTGGCTCACTGCACAGCCGACACGTGGCACGCACCCAGTCAACGCGTCGCTGCCACGCCCACGTGCGCGCTGTCAGCGCCGCCTGCGCCCCCCTGCTAGGCACGCGCCCCGAGGCCACCCACACACACACCGTGGACCCGGTCCACAGCACCGTCAAATCATAAGCCGCCACGTGTCACCCTCCGGTCCACCGTGCACCGCGCCTTTTCCCGTGGACCGCGCCCCCGCGCCGGCCCAACCGGGATCCGCCACGTGGCCCGCGACCGGTGCACGCTCCCCCCGGTGGACCGCGCACCTGCCCGCGCCTGCCCGCGCCGCGCTCCGCCGCTGCCGCCGCTGCCCGCCGCCGCCGCCGCTGCCCGCCGGCGCCGTAACAGTACCATGATGCCTCGAAAATTGCGCGCGTCATCCGGGCTCCGAAAAATACAAGTGAATAGTCCATTTTCATCGTTTTCGCGCGCTGAATCGAAATCCGAAGTCCGATTTGCCAAATTCCAACTCTAAAAAATTGTCGAAGGCATCCGGGAAGATGTTCTTTCAAACTTCGCGCTGAGCCCAAATTTAATATTCATTGCGCGCAAAATCACTTCTAAGCATTCGACGGGGTCCACCGATCACCCACGTGATCCACTTAACTCACTGAGCCCATCACTTGTGTCCAATTGGTGCCCAAATACCACTGACACGCCCCATAGGCCTCTAGAAGCTACTGGTCAACCAGTAATCTAGTCGTGGGGATCCAGGTTCTCACACATACTCTCTCAACTTGACAAACAACTTCTTCTCTTTTAGAAGTTGCAGCACTATCCTCAAGTGCTCCTCTTGCTCTATGTCACCTCGGAAATAAATCCAAATATCCACAACGGGTACGGCTACCTGTTAAGGAATTTGTCTTGGCGTATTTCGTGAAATGGTTAAGTCTTGAAGATTGAAGATGAAGATGGTTAGATCATTTACCTCAATCTCAAGAAAGAAGAATTCAAAAGGATCAGGTACGTTTAACTAAATAAGTTTGGTGATCCGAATACTTCTTACAGTGTAGAAACACTTGGATGGATTCTTAATCGCATAAAAATAAAAAACTGGACATGTTATATGTTCAGGATCCGGATCAGGGTACTACAGTCCGGACCCCGAACATAGGGTAGTTCATGCGCAAATCCAGTCCGGAACACATCTTGTTCAGTCCGGACCCCGAACGTGGAATTTGCAGAAACTGCATGAACAGTCCGGACTGTGGTTCTTCAGTCCGGATCCCGAACGTGGTTTTTCTGGAAAAATTCTGTTTAATGACGACAGTCCGGATCGCATTTTTTCAGTCCGGACTGTCGACCCGAAAACTTCCAGATAAGGTTGGTTTTTGATTCTTATCCACTTCCAATGGTTTCTAACCTATAAGTAAACCCTAATTCTATGTTTTAGGGTAATCCACAATAAGTTTTTTTATCTCCGTAAAAGAACGAGGAATATGAACGAATGAAAAACTTATAGATCCACATATAGAGAAGAAAGGAAATAACTAGACTTAATTCTATATTTCTTCATCAGTATTAATTAATTTGATTCTAGGTTATCTTACTCAGATTTTGAGTAGAATCAAATTAATGAATACTTAGATGGTATTTTCGATCTATTTCTGATCTAAGTATTCGGCGGATCATCACCACCAACAAAACAACGATTTTTCCCCAAAATCGGCGCGTGGATTCGCGTGGCCTTGTGGATTCAAGGTGCTACCGCTCTCGTGGATTCGGAGCGAGGTACGTTCATGGATTCGAGACGTACTACTTGGTGGAGACCGTGGATTCGGTCAGACGTCGTGGACTCAACGTTGGACGCCGTGGATTCGGCGTTGGACGCAAATCGTGGATTCGAGGCGCGTTGCGGAGCGAGCGGAGAAGATCAACTCGGAGCGTATGGAAAAAGGTTGAGTCGTCTGTGAGTGCATTATATCACCTTTGTACGTGTTATAATCTTAGTTGATTTCACCGTGTTATCGGTCCCGTAGTTTTTTACTCCTGATTTTGGAGTTTTCCACGTAAAAATCTTGCGTGTTATTTTTCATTTCCTCATTGGATTTTATTACGCAAAGATTTTTGAGTGTTTATTATTTACACCTATTCACCCCCCTCTAGGTGTTTTTTCCCCTATTTAGATCCGTATTAGACATAACCCAACACTACCAACCCGTCCAAACACAGCTAGAATACACCATTCCTCAAATCCTAAAGACCGTAGGGCAATAGTCAATCCACTTGACCGCGCTGTAAGCTCATAATGCCCCTACCGGGTTCTGAACACCATCTGGGCACAGCCCTCGGCGGTATGGTTCCATAAGGCTATCAATCTCAAAAAGGGCATCTGCCGAAATACAATCCAAACCTGTCTGTGCTCGAACCATCATAGAACCCTCACCGTCGTGTACCCACAACGTGGCATCACTGTCGTGTACCAACGGCATGGCATCACCACCGTATATCAACGATGTGGCATCACCACCGTGTATCAACGGTGTGGCATCATACTCAAGTATCAATCTCTTGGATCTTCACCGTCGTATTCCCACGACGTGGTACTGGGTCACACAACCCTCTCGATCCATCAGATCCCGCAACTGCGCTATCAGCTCTCTCTCTCTGTCTCACGGGTGACACTCCAAGAGGTGCTACCGAAGTCGGCGCGGTTTCCAAAACCACGTCGATCACCATCTCGATCTCAATCTCATTAAACGGCGGCTTCAATATCAGCTCAGGTAGACTCACACCCGGGATCACACGGGCGATAAGGATATTTTTTAGTCCCGGTGCCGCCATAGGCACCTCCTCTGTCACGCCCCGGCGTCGAAACTGCGACCCGGGCTCGCCAACAGATCCGCCGCCAATACGGGAAGCCCCGTATAGACGAAGCGACTAACCTGCAAAAGAAAGATACTATACTACACAGATATCAGAGCTGAAAAGTATACTACTAGAAATAAATAAAATACAACTCAAGTCCTCACATAAATACATAAGTCTCTCAGCAATAAAAGTAAAGTACAACTCTATACCTCACTACAAAGTCTCTCAACGAGAAACTATCAAAATAATAAGGGTACATATACTCTCTGGACGACAACTGGTAGGGATCTAGCTCGCGACTCTCTTACCTCGATCTGAAGAAGCAGCAGCTGGAGCAGCAGAAACAGGAGTAGAAGTCCCTGGGGAAAAAGACACCACGACGGATGTGAGAACTACATCCCACAGTAGTTCTCAGTGGGTGCAGCCAACAAGCCCAACGGTCTGCCCACTAAGTCTACTAGAGGCATGCTGTAATAAATGAAATACTGAAGGAAAGAGCTGGAAAAGAATAACTCTATAGCTACTATGCCCCTATCTAGATGCTCAAAAAGTGGAACAGATGATAACATGGTGCATATACCATCCCTCAACTCAGATCATCCAATCTACCTGACTGCCTCCTCGGGTCCAGTCAAACCTGCGCCTACCTACTGCCGTAACATCCCGGAGGACCGGACTTACGTAGGGCATCCGTAGCTGCCAAAACTGGCCCAGCCAGAGGGACTGTGTCCGTAACTGCCAAAACTGGCCCAGTCAGAGGGACGGCGTCGACAAGTCGCGATACCAAAGTGCAGACCCACCCCGGACGTGGCACTCGAGGGGAGAGACCCCAACGAGGACAAAGGTATCCGCGCACTCTGTCGAGCTCAGATGGCACTGCAGGCTATAGTCCAAAATCCACGCTCACGCTCTGAACGGAAGGACTCAATCCTCAAACATCTCGCACAACAGTCGGAGCACTCTCGACGACTCAGCTAATCAGCTCTCACGAATCACGAGACACTAGCCTCACCAACAACTCACAGCACAAAACACATTGGCTGGAAATACTCCACCGCTAGGATCGGCCCACAACTCAGGGCTAACAAAACAGGTCGGACAACACTCAACGACCCGGGACCACCGTCAACTCCAACGGTTCCCAACAACAGAACATCAACCCAACCTGCAGACTCACTGACAGGATAAACTCCACAACAGACGCAGTGAAGGGTCCGGGAACCCCGAAAGATTAGAACCTACAACCCAAATCAAACAAGAACAGGCTCTACGCATAGCCTCTCGTTGTTCTCGTCCCAAAGAAAAAGGCAGACCTTAGAACCCAGACCACTCGAATCATCTCGAGTGGTTAATTTATAGGAAAAAGGTGACGTTTCTTACTGAAAACCATTTGATCTGGAAGAAATCCATATTTAATGATTTTTAGTTCTTTTTAGGAAAACAATTGAAAACAGGTTTTATATCCAAGCCTCGAAGAGCTAATGCCTTCGTCCAATCAAACAAGAACAGACTCAGACGACCCTACGATGCTTGGAAGAAAACATTGGTTGACTAAAATCATATGTGTGTCCAAAAAGGGTTCTGGGTTCAAGGTCCTGCTAACACTGGTATACAGCTGCCACTAACACAGCGGCGACAATATAACAAGACCACAAAACACCCCGGGGCCACCGTCTACCCAAACGGCGCCCGCCACAGACGAACGATCAACTACGTCTACCAGACTCCACTCTTCTCCCAAGCATGAGTGTAAAATGCATCCCACACTAAAAGAATCCCGACCACTCGGCCCACTACCCGGGCGAGTAAAACACTATGTCCAGGAAAGAATAAGAAGTGTGGATGTCTAAAGCAGAATAAATCTAGCCCAAGTTGGAGTTTTCTACTGGTCTGGTTACACATGCAGCATATGACAGGTGTGCTAGGTCAAGTTCCAAGATAACAATAATTTTATAGATGATAGAAAGCAGGGAGATGACAAAATCATCAGATAATACAAGGAATAGCAATTCCTACATTCTAGCATGCTACACAAGCATTTCACTATCATGCATAATCCTACAATAGCAGATTTTAATGCACAGTCTATCAATCTTGGAGACAGGGCCACCCACCTGAAGGCGCTAACTGTCCAAAGTCCCACAGCTGATAATACCCCGAAATCAATATATCCAGATCCAACGGGTCTAGCAATACCCGCAAACTCTCCTGGGTACAACACAAGGCTTACAGTTACACTTAAATCCCAAAATTAACCAAGTACACGCTGTAGAATACCAGGATTTCGGATAGCGCACCGACCTTGTGAGATGGCGTAGTGTGGATAAATCGCTCGAGCGTGTTCCCTTTTGGATTACAGATGAGTTTGGATCGACGCAGATCTACGCGGAAGCCCCAACTTGATTGGGAGTTTTCCGGGCATTGTGCACCGATAGAGGACTGGCTTCGGGGAAGCCTCGACTTCACCGTGGTGTGCAGGAAAGTGGGAAATACCTGGAACAGGTGTACTTTGGAATTACAGCGGATTTCGGGAGGTTCCGGACTGACGCGGAGGACCCGAAGGCGAAAAGTGAGTCGGAACTGACAATTTTGGAGCCAGATTTTTGGATTGAGCACCCCGACTCAACGGTAGAGCTTTTTGGGGAGAAAAAGCTGTGGACACGTGTATTTCTAGATTACAGTGGAGTTCAGGAGGTTTCGGATCCGTGCGGAGGCCCCGAGGGCAAAAAGTGAGTTGACGGGGGACTTATGATGGATTAATTATTTAATTAAATTAATTAGTTGAATTAATTGGTTTTTACTTATGTTGTAGAGAAGGAGTGGATTAATGAGGTTTGAATTTAAAGAGAGTTTTGGGATATTATTGGTTTGGGCATTAAATGCGGCCAACCACCCCCATCCCTATATTAATTAGGCACCACCTAATTAAGACTCCACGTCATCTCTCCCTCCCCTGTTGAAACAGAGGTTTCAAAGCAAAGCAGAGGAAAAGAAAGTAGGGGAGAAAGAAGAAGAAGAAGAAGAAGAAGAAGAAGAAGAAGATGAGAGAGGATGAAATGAATGAAATAGATGAGAACTTGACGGTGCAAACTTCCTGTTGGAGCCGTGGAGCTGGGCGGAGAGCGCGTCGAGCGGCGCGCGACGGATTGGAGTGAGAGGTAAGTGCTGTTTTTGTAGTCTTTCTTGTGAGTTTGGGTCGGCTGTGGACTGTTGTCCACGTGCACCTTGAGTGCTGCAGCAGGGTGCCGCGCAGGCGCGCAAGGGCGCCGCACGCGGCAGGAGCCGGGCTGCTGCACGGGCTCGCAGTCGGGCGCCGCGCAGTTTTGGGCGCGGGCGCACGAGCAGGCAGCAGTGCTGCACGGACGCACATGAGGGCCGTGCGCAGCAGGTGGTGGCGCTGCCGCGCGGCCTGGTGGACGCCGCGCGGCGGGCCCTGGCAGCACGCGGGCGCGCGCGGCAGGCCTAGCGGCAGCGGCAGCTGCTGGCCACGGGCGCGCCAGGCCGTGCAGGCAGCCGCTGGCAGCGAGCAGCGGAGCGTGCGCAGCGAGCTTCTCGCGTCGGCACGTGACGTTTTCGTCGTCTGGGGTCGGTTTTCGCCGGAAATTGTGCGTGTTGGCCGAAATTATCCTGATTTCCTGGTATTCTCCCTTTTTCCCTCACAGGTTGGCGTCGTTGTGGCGGTTTCGGCGCGGTGCTGTGCGGAGCCCGTTTTGGGAGCGTGGCGCGCGGTTTTCTCCAAAGTGAGACTGTGAGTGATTGTGCGGTGGTTTTTGGGTTTTTATCAGAAGGTGTATGTGTGTGAAGTGAGTATGAGCTGAGGATATGATCAGTTGTTTGTTGGTTATGTTGAAGGTGCAGGACTTATTTTTAATTTGATGTTTAGGGGATCAACTATTTTAGTGAAGGTGTGTGTGTGCTTTTGGAGCTGTAGAGTGAGAGTGGATTTAAGTAATATTGTGTATATGAGCATTGTTCCTTAATATGCAGATTTTTGGGGAACTTGTGGTGTACTGTGGGCTTCTGGTGATTGTTTTAGAGGGTGAGTTTTGTGTTGGTGTTGAGGGATTTATTATTTGATGCTGGAATTTTGTAAGGACTCGAGGGAATTTATTGGAGCTCCCGGGAATTTTTCCAAGTACGCGGCAGTGTGCGCGCGCGGCGCGTTTTTCGGAATTTCATCAATTCGAGGTTTCAGCACTTCACCAACTTCAGCGTTGCCTGCGGAAAGCGATCCAGGTGGGTTGGAATTTCTCCAAAATTTCTGGAATGCCCTTTAATGCTATTGAACGCAAGTTGATCATGGTTATCTTGCTATTTTTCACTGTTTTTAATCTGATAGTTGCCTGGAATTTTCTGTATAATTTATTGGAACCCCGGATTATTTTTAGTAGACTCCTGAAATTATATGACACTAGGCTTCATGCTTTGTTTGCATCATAATTGCACCTGAACCGTTTTAAAAATCGAGAGACCCGTTTTAAGGAAAAATCAAGGTTTTCAAGGATGGTTTTTAAATTATGAGTTGCCAAAGGTATGGCATAGGTTCAGGGTGCTTGTATACTTGTGCCGGGAGGCCGAGTGGATTTTTAGAGCATGTGTGTTGAGCTCTAGTGTCATGTGAGATGAGCTTCCTTGTGGGGATTAGGTGATTGCTCTAGATTGTGTTTTTTCCGATTTAGTCGTTGAGGTGGACCTCCGACTTAGCTTGAGAGTTGGGGTTCTGGCAGATCGAGTTGTGGAGGTTTCCCGACTTAGCCATGAGTTGTGCATTATCAGATTGAGTCGTTGAGGGTTCTCCGACAGATCATGTGAGGTTTTGGGCTTTTCTTGGTTGAGTCGAGGAGTCTTTTCCGACTGAGTTGTACTTCTGAGCATTGAGTTGCTGATCTGTTTGATCGTGGATCATAGCCTGCATATACCGTTTGTTGAGACAGTTGAGACTGATGTGATACTTGAGCTCGTTGGGGTCGCTCCCCTCGGGTCACGCTCCGGATGCGTGGATGTGTTGATGCCCCTGGCCGAGTTACCAGGTGGTTACTTGCCCCTGGCCGAGTTACCAGGTGGTTACCTGCCCCTGGCTGAGTTACCAGGTGGTGGATGCCCTGGCCGAGTTACCAGGAGGTTACTTGATTGAGATTGAGATAGTCGGACAGGACGCCCCACGTAAATCCCGTCCTCACGGGGATGTGTGGTAGTGGGCAGGTGCGTACCTAGTCGATAGGCGCAGGCTTGACTGGACCCTATGTGGATATGCGCCTAGTTCATATACTAGTGGTCGCTAGATACCCCTGGCCAAGTTACCATGGGGTCACCTTGTGTGAGATTGAGATAGTCGGTTTAGGACGCCCCACGTAAATCCCGTCCTCTTGTGGATGCGTGGTAGTGGGCAGGTGCGTTCCTAGACGACAGGCGCAGGCTGGACTGAGCCAGTTTTGGCAGTCTTTGAGATTGGGTGTTATGAGCGGGTGGTTACATATTATGTTCTTAGATGGTTTTTCCAGAGAGCATTGATACCGAGGCATTTTAGCAGTAGCGAGAGTATGCATAGCATATTTATGATAGAGTTTCCTTTTGAGCATTATGTTTGAGATATATTAGCTGTAGTTTTCCTTCAGCTTATCTATCTATCTATCTATCTGCATACCTATCTGTTTTGCCTCCAGTGGACTTAGTGGGCATACCGTGGATTTTGGGACGGTACCCACTGAGATCTGCCTTCTGCAGTAGATCTCACACCCGCTGCGGTGACAGGTTGAGGCAGCTGTTCCGGCTTGGTTCGCGCGGAGACAGCAGATCGAGGTGAGGACGCGGCCGATTAGTTCCTTACCAGCATTGAGAGTCTGAGGTAGATGTACCCGGTGTATTTTATGTTTCCACTTTTGTACTGGACATTCTGTGAGACTTGTGAGGATAGTATTTGTTTTACTCCTGTGAGACTTTGTACCTTGAGGATTTGTGTACTAGTTGTGATTTTACTATCCCAGATGTTCAGTTTTATTCTATAGCTTTTGGTTTTAGTTTCAGCTCCGATACATGTTTTTAGCTATAGATCTGACTTGCAGGGTAGACGCTTCGTCTGTGCGGCAGTTTCCGTACAGATGGCGGATCTGTGAGCGAGCCCGGGTCGCAGTTCGACCCCGGGGCGTGACAGATTTAGGTGGTATCAGAGCCTAGGAATATAGGTCGTTGAGGACTTAGGGATCCTAGGCTATTGGTTGGACAGTAGGATGACTGTCGAGAGAGATGTGACTTTAGCGAGAGTCCTGATTGAGTTGTACCTCCCCCAGAGGATTGGGGCGAGTGATCTTACATGTTATTTCTCTAAAGGTGATTATGTTGGCTGCAGACAACATAATACTTTAGAAGGGTTAACATGTTTTAGACTTTCGCTTGATTTGGTCGAGAGAGTTTTGGTCCTTATGGTTGTTCTGTTGCAGTGATTTGATGCTTCCGAGACGCCGTACAGTGGCGAGGGTGTATTTGACCTTGGATGAGGAGCTCATATAGCGGGAAGCTAAATGGATAGAGCCGAGAGGGGCCTGAGAGATTCAGGCCCAAGCAGTCCTGATATTTGAGGTGATGCGGCGCCAGGAAGAGATCATGGAGCGCGTGATGCGCATGCTTGGACCGAGAGCATCTCCCGGGGTATCGCCAGTAGTACCTCCGGTCGTGACATCGTCGACCTCGACCCAGATCGCACTGTGGATAGTGCAGGAGCAGCAAAAGATTGCCGAACGGTTGTGTACCTCATCCAGTTCTATCCCCTGTTGATTTCGGGTTAGAGTTTGGAGCCTTGGGAGGCCGAGAACTGGATCGCTGCTATGGAAGAGCTGTTCGAGGATTTGTTCATCCAGGAGAAACATCGGGACGCTTGGTCATGTACTTTTGGATAAGGACGCCGAGAGTTGGTGGCATCAAGTTCGTCCTGTTGGACCACCGGTAGCGCAGTTGATGGACTGGAGCGAGTATCTACGACGGTTGAGCTGTGTACCTCTCGTCGCCTGGGATGTGGCTTGGAGGTTGTTTATGTTTGAGAAGGGACTGCATCTGGACAGCTATCTCTTTATGCATTCTCGGCGAGTGCCGACCTTAGATGCAGCGATGGTTCAAGCTTGATGGATTGATCGAGAATAAGTGATTATGTTCGAGAGGAACGGTGAGCGAGGGACCACCTCCAGAGAGAGACGTCCAGCATCGTCGGATTTTGGGATAGTCGAGTGGACCGAGGTTGCCAGGATAGCGGATCACATTTTTTTTTTCCAGGTAAGGTTTCCTTGGGTCATCGAAGTTAGAGCTTGTCGATGCCGACACCTCTTGTATGTGTTTTAGTAGAGCAGGGGTATCTTCGTGTGGGCCAGTGTTGGGACTGATGGCTGTGCACGTGAGGATCAGGTTCCAGATCACGTATAGCACGTGCTTGAGTGTTGCCAGTCCTGCCTAGTGCTGTTAGGACCTTGGATTTGATCATTGAGTTTCTTGTCCTACATTAGTTCCCAGTTGTTGACATGAGACTGGATAAGGATTTGGTTATTCCCATGTTAGGCTACCTTGGATTGTCAGAGAGGACAATGACCCTCCGGGGACCTGGTCAGGAGGAGTGTGTTTATAAAAGAGGTTAGACCACGACAGAGGTTGAGTCGTGGTCATATCGCTTGCTAGTGATTGTTGTGAGGTGCCTGCGGCGGCGCCGGGACTAAAGGATATTCTTATCGTCGTGTAATCCCGGGTGAGAGTCTACTTGAGCTGTCTTCAAGCCGCAGTTTAGCGAGATTGGGATCAAGTTAGTGATCGACGTTGTTTTGGAAACCGCGCCGACTGTGGCAGCATTTCTTGATGTATGATCTGTGAGATAGGGAGCTGGTAGCACAGTTGCGGGATCTGATGGATCGAGCGGGTCTGAGTGACCCAGAGCCACGTCGTGGGTATAGGAAGGTGAGGATCTGCGACCTTGATGCTTGTGTAATGACACGGCTTTTTAGTAATATTTTACTCCTCTTCTAATAAAGTACCCCTTTGAGTGAATCGAATTTATCGGGTTTCTGTAAATCAGTCAGTGTATTACATGAGTATTTTTTCGTGAAAGAGCACGAAAATCGAAGACCGACGGTGCAATCGGATCTAAAATCCGATGTAGGAATCTCCCGGAACAGGGTTTTTAGTGTCACGGTGACTTAACGTGCATCGAAACCCATGCAAAATATCCTGCACGCTTTCCGAGGAAAAGGTGAGTTTATCTTGTGTGATTAATTAGTTAGAGAATTAGTTATTCGGTTACGGATATTAAAAGGTGGGTTTTCCCGTAGGATTAATTAGTTAGAGAATTAGTTATTCGGCTACGGATATTAAAAGGTGGGTTATCCCGAAGGATTAATTAATTAATGAATTAATTAATTGGTGGCTGAAATTAAAAGGCGGGATTTATTTGTACGTACGGGAAGGAAAATCCCACGTTTCATAGAAGAGAAAACGAAACCCTAACCGAGAGAACGGAGGGAAAAGAAAAAGGCGGAACCCTAACCGGAGGAAAGAAAGAGGAAGAAGACGACGTTATCCGATCACCCCGAACCATGTACCGGAAGCAAGAACGCGATCGGACGACTCCCCCGTCGGATTATCCGGTGAGTGATTTTACGTTTGTAGCATCTTTGGGGTTTTGTCGTACTTTTGTTGTCTTCCCCGCCTCCGTTTCCATCGTCTCCGTCGGCCCACCGTCGTCGCCATGCAACTTAGGGCACGACGCGGGCGGGAGGACGACGCGCGGTACCGCTAAGGCACCGTGCGGGCTGGGGAGACCCGTGGTGCCGCCAGGGCACCACGCGGGTGGACATCGCAAGGCGTGTTACGGAATTTGAGTTGGCGTAGTTTCGTGAAAGTCTCAAGTCTTGAAGATTGAAGGTGAAGAAAGTTGGATCATTTAACTCAATCTCAAGAAAGAAGAATTCAAAAGGATCAGGTATGTTTAACTAAAGATTTTGTGTGATCCGAATACTTTTTGTAGTGTAGAAACACTTGGAAGAATCTTTCATTGCATAAAAATCAAAAACTGGACTTGGGACATGTTCAGGATCCGGATCAGGTTGTTCGATCCGGATCCCGAAGGTGGTTCGTTCATACACCAGTTCAATCCGGATCGTAGTCTCTTGATCCGGATCCCGAACAGTGAGTTTACCATTTTCCTTGAACGATCCGGATCATGCTTCGCAATCCGGATCCCGAACGTTGATGTTTGGTAAACTGTATGAACGATCCGGATCGTGCACTTCGATCCGGATCCCGAACCTTTGTTTTTCTGGAACTGGCTGACTCGTTACGACGATCCGGATCACAGCTAGTCCGATCCGGATCGCCGTCCGTAAAATTTCCAGAAATGTTAGGTTTTTGATTCTTATCTCCTTCCTAGGGTTTCTAACCTATAAATACACCCTATGACTCTTTTTCTAGGGTGAATCCACATAGTCTTTAGCCGTCATTTTCATATACCATTTTATACGGCTATAGATCCACATATAGAGAAGAAAGGAAATCATTAGAGAATACTCTATGTTTCTTCATCTATATTGATTAGTTTGATTCTAGGTTTTCATACTCTCATCTTGAGTTGAATCAAACTAATGAATACTTAGATGGTATTTCCGATCTATCTTTGATCTAAGTATTCGGCGGATCATCACCACCCAAAACAACGATTTACCCCAAAAATCGGCGCGTGGATTCGCGTGTCCTTGTGGATTCAAGGTTCAACCGCTCTCGTGGATTCGGAGCGAGGCACGTTCGTGGATTCGAAGGGTGCTATTGGGTGAAGACCGTGGATTCGGTCGGACGTCGTGGATTCGACGTTGGACGCCGTGGATTCGGCGTTGGGCGCAGATCGTGGATTCGAGAAGCGTCGCGGAGCGAGCGGAGAAGATCCTCTAGGAGCGTATGGAAAAGGTTGAGTCGTAAGTGTGTACGGTAAATCACCTTGTACGTGTTTTAATTCTAGTGGATTTCTGCCGTGTTATCGGTCCCGTGGTTTTTTACTCCGGTGATGGAGTTTTCCACGTAAAAATCTTGCGTATTATTTTTATTTCCGCATTGGGTTTTATCGCAACGAATTTTTGAGTGTTTATACGTTTACACCTATTCACCCCCCTCTAGGTGTTTTTTCCCCTATTTAGATCCGTATTACATATAACCCAACAAGTGGTATCAGAGAGGGAATAGGGTTGTGACACCCCCGGAATTTGGATTAGTCCTCTATATAAATGATATAATAGGACTAAATCTCTAACCCGGCTATAGCATTTTGGATGGTAGCAAAATCCAAGAGGAACATGAGAGTTAAGCGTGCTAGAGCTAGAGTAGTTCTAGGATGGGTGACCCCCTGGGAAGTGGGGCGTCACAGTTGGTATCAGAGCCATTCACCAGCCGGAAATGCGAGATGAGTCTCGGCTGAGCCAGGGTTATATAGCGGGTAGAGCGAGGCTCCCCGGCTAATGACTGTTGTGAGTGGAGTGCAGCTCCTCACAAGGTCGGCTAAGGCTAGCGAGACAAGTCTCACATCGCCTGGTGCTTGTGAGTGTGCTTGAGCCTGACGTGGACGTCAGGGCTTAAAGGGGGGAAGAATGTGACACCCCCGGAATTTGGATTAGTCCTCTATATAAATGATATAATAGGACTAAATCTCTAACCCGGCTATAGCATTTTGGATGGTAGCAAAATCCAAGAGGAACATGAGAGTTAAGCGTGCTAGAGCTAGAGTAGTTCTAGGATGGGTGACCCCCTGGGAAGTGGGGCGTCACAAGGGTTGTAAACAATGGTTGAAGGTGGAAACATCAACCGACCCCCATTCTTCGATGGAACAAATTATGCGTACTGGAAAGTACGGATGAAAGCCTTTTTAATTTCCATCGACGAACGGGTGTGGCAATCAATTGAATTAGGATGGTCTAATCCAACTGAATTTAATGGTGATGTTCGCACCTTAAAACCTAGGTCGAAATGGACCAAGGAAGAGTTAGATTCATCTTCTTACAATGGCAAGGGAATTAATGCTATTTTTAATGCCTTATCTCAAACTGAATTCTCTCGCGTCTCGGCATGTGAGACTGCGAAAGAAATCTGGGATGTTCTTCAGGTTACACATGAGGGAACTAACCTCGTGAAGATTCAGAAACTGCAAATGCTTACGAGCAAGTTTGACTCTATCTTAATGGCAGAAAATGAATCTTTCACGGACTACTATACACGATTGCAAGATATCGTAAACTCATGTGCTAATCTGGGAGAGAAGATTCCAGAATTTAAGATTGTAAGAAAAATCTTAAGAACTCTTCCTGAACGATTTCGCCCAAAGGTTACTGCCATTGAAACTATTAAACACCCGGACGAAATACGTGTAGAAGAATTAGTTGGTTCATTACAAACTTATGAAATGACATTTACTACTAACAATTCTTCTGGAAAGGCATCCACTTCTAAGTCTTCAGGTTATGCGTTGAAAACAACTAAGGAAGAAGACGCGGATACATCCTCCTCAGACGATGACGAGAACCTTTCTATGGAGGAATTTGAGAAGCAGCTCGCTCTCTTGACAAGGAAGTTTCACCGCAACTTTCGAAGGGGTAATTCAAGCAAATCTCCATCCTTCGGAAAGTCGAACAAAGGCAAGGGTACTTCAGGATACAAGTCAAGAAAGCAAGAGAACTTCTCAAAGGATAAGAAAAGCTCAGAAGGACAACTGCAATGCTTCAAATGTCGAGGCTACGGCCACATTGCAACAGAATGTCCTAACAAGTATCCGGCAAAGAAGAAGGCGATGCAAGTCGTCACTTGGGATGACAACTCAACGTCAAATGAGTCGTCTTCGAGTGATGAAGAAAAGAGCTCCACCGCATTCCACGCGTCCGTATCTTCACCCTTCATGTGCTTTATGGCAAGTACATCTGAGTCGTTGTCCAACTCCACTGTTGAAAAGAACGCAACGGACAACGAATCGGATGATTCGGAAGGTGAAGATTTTGCTCTAGCCTACCACAGACTTTTGAGGGACTCAAAGAAAGTGGCTAAGCAAAACAAGAGTTTGAGAGGGAGAGTGCATGATCTCGAAGAAGAAGCAAAAAGAGCGACTTCTCTCTCAAACGCTCTTGAAGTGGAAAGGGAAAACCTGATAAAAGAAAATGCTTCCCTTCAAGAGTCCAATGAGCAACTTGAGAAGGAACATACAAATCTGGTGGATAACGCGAATCACTTCTCAAAGCTCTACAACGAGGCTCGACAGGATAACCTGGAAATGACAAAGACCATTTTCCAACTCAAGAATGACTTACAGCGATTCTCTTCAGGAAGGAGTAAGTTGGATAGACTTCTTGGTCTTGGTCAATCAAATAGGTTCGGCCTCGGATACACTCAAACTGGAAACAGTCCAAGTTCGAGTGAGACAGTTTTTGTGCCTCAGTCGGTATCTCCTCCTCCGACACCGGAATTCAAGACAAACAACGACAACAAACCTACTTCATCCTCTTTGGGATCGTCAAGATCTAAGGTATGTTTTCGTTGTGGTGTTTCAGGGCACATAAGAAGATATTGCAAGACGGGAGTCGAACGCTCATCTCAAAGACCTCTTGCAACAACTATCAAAACGGCTCCTCCCCGAAAATCAAAGCAAAACTTTTCAAATGAAAAGAGATTTGGTAGCTCATCGCGCAAGACGATTTCATCAAGGAACAACAATCGCTATAACAAGACGCCTTCACCTAGGCATATAACTTCTCGACCATTACCGACGCACTCCAAAAGGGTTTGGGTGCGCAAAGGTGAAATTTTCCCTTGTCTTGTTTCCAATGTTTCCTTGCATGCATATGATAGTTCGTCTTGGTATCTGGATAGCGGGTGTTCCCGTCACATGACCGGTGACAAAAATAGTTTTCAAAATCTTGAGAAAATCTCCGGAGGACACGTTGTTTTCGGAGACGGTCGATCTTCCAAAATTGTTGGAAAAGGGACGGTAGCTATTCCGGATGGCCCGATTTTGAAAAACGTCTTATTTGTTGATGGCCTTAAGACTAACCTCATAAGCATAAGTCAACTTTGCGACAATGGTTTTTCAGTTAACTTTTCATCTGTTGAATGTGTTGTAACTGATAAGGACCATGCCTTCTTTTTAAAAGGGGTTAGATCTGAAAACAATTGTTATGTTGTTCCTAATAAATTTTCTGAAAATTGTAACTTAGCTGCTTTGAATAATGAAACTCTTTGGCATGAAAGGCTAGGTCACTTAAATTTTAAGGAACTTACTAGAATTTCAAACAAGGACGTGGTCAAGGGGTTTCCAAAGCTTTTATTTAAACAAAACGTTGTGTGTGGTGGTTGCCAAAAGGGAAAACAGTCTAGGACTGCACACAAGAACTTGAACCACGTTGGTACAAAACCGCCCTTGGAACTTTTGCACATGGACTTAATGGGGCCGACCCGTCAACCATCTTTGGGAGGTAAATGGTACATCTTTTTATTGGTTGACGATTTCTCTCGTTTTTCTTGGGTAGCATTTTTAAAAGAGAAAGCTGATACGTTTGACTCTTTTCATGAGATTTGCCATCGTATTATGATTGAAAAGAATGAAAAGATCATTCGTGTTAGAAGTGATAGAGGTGGAGAATTCATAAATTCAAAATTTATTGATTTTTGCACTTCAAATGGAATCAAACATGAATTCTCGGCACCCTATACACCTCAGCAGAATGGTGTTGTTGAGCGCAAGAACAGGGTTGTTCAAGAGATGGCGCGTGTGATGCTTCATAGCCGGAATTTGCCGCTACATTTTTGGGCTGAAGCTGTGAACACCGCTGTCTATGTCATTAATAGAGTTTACTTGCGCCCAGGAACTTTAAATACACCATATGAGCTGTGGTTTAGTAGAAAACCCAATATCAAATATTTTCGTGTCTTCGGGAGTCGATGTTACATTTTTCATGACCGTGAAAATCTTGGAAAGTTCGACTCTCGAAGTGATGAAGGGATCTTTTTGGGTTATTCTACGAATAGCAGAGCATATCGAGTATTTAACATTGAATCTAAGACGATCGTAGAATCTATAAATGTTAAAGTAGATGAAGCTTTTCACTTTGAAACTGGAAAATCTACCCTCGATATCTCTCTAGATGATGATTCTCCTGCTAGTGCATCTTCTCATAATAATACTTCCAATATTAATGATGCATCTAATGGTTCTTCTAGTTTATCTGATGTGCAGGAATCATCTCATATATCTCCGAGTACTCCGCTTCAACAAACGTTACGAATCTCCAAGGATCATCCGGAATCGAATATTATTGGAGATCCACAAGAAGGAGTCAGAACTCGGAGGCAGTTGGTTTGTGGATTCGCTTGCTACGTATCTTTAATCGAACCAAAGAACATAGATGAAGCTCTTCAGGATGACTACTGGATTAAAGCAATGCAGGAAGAGCTCCATCAATTTGAGCGAAACAAAGTCTGGGAATTAACGAAGCCTCCAAAGCAACACAATGTGATAGGTACCAAATGGATCTTCAAGAACAAGAAAAATGAGGATGGTACTATCATCAGGAACAAGGCACGATTAGTTGCTCAAGGCTACTCTCAAGTAGAAGGTATAGACTTTGACGAAACATTCGCCCCTGTAGCTAGACTCGAGTCCATTCGTATACTGTTTGCTATTGCTTGTCATTTTAAAATCAAATTATTTCAAATGGACGTTAAGAGCGCATTTCTAAATGGGTTTTTAAATAAGGAAGTTTATGTGGCTCAACCGAAAGGTTTTGTAGATCATAAACAACCTAACCATGTTTTTCGTTTGAAAAAGGCTCTTTACGGTCTGAAACAAGCACCGCGAGCATGGTACGAAAGGTTAACAAAGCACCTTTTGGAGAAGGGCTATACTCGAGGGGGAGCTGATAGGACTCTCTTTGTGAAGCATTATCAAAACAATTTCATTGTAGCACAAATATATGTCGATGACATAGTATTTGGCGCAACAAGAGATAACGATGCTTCTAAATTCGCGGAGACCATGGAAAGCGAATTTGAGATGTCCATGATGGGCGAATTGACTTATTTCCTTGGATTGCAAATTAAACAAAATGATGAAGGTATTCACTTGAGTCAATCCAAGTATGCAATGGAGTTGGTCAAAAAGTTTGATCTAGAAAATTGTAAAGATTTTCCGACTCCAATGGGAACTAGCCACAAGGGACTTGGAAGTGAATCACATAGTGAGAATGTAGACGAGAAATTGTATCGAAGTATGATTGGAAGTCTACTTTACCTCACGGCTAGTCGCCCGGATATATCTTTTGGTGTTGGGATTTGCGCGAGATATCAATCAGCACCAAAGGAGGTTCACCTGAAAGCGGTGAAAAGGATCATCCGGTATATCAAAGGATCAATTAATTTCGGAATTTGGTATCCTATGGGAACAAGTTTGGATATTGTTGGATACTCAGATGCCGATTGGGCAGGATCAGTGGATGATCGGAAAAGCACGAGTGGTGCATGCTTCTATCTTGGCCATTGCCTTGTTGCATGGCACAGTAAAAAGCAGAATTGCATAGCACTCTCGACTGCCGAAGCGGAATACATTTCAGCTGGAAGTTGCTCAACTCAACTCATTTGGATGAAAAGCATATTGAGCGACTTCCGCATTTCAGCATCTTCGGTAACAATACTTTGTGACAACACTAGTGCTATTAACATTTCTAAAAAACCCTGTGTTGCACTCTAGAACAAAACATATTGAACTTAGATATCATTTTCTTAGAGAGCTAGTTGAATCAAATACTCTTCAACTTTCATATATTTCAACTGAGGATCAATTAGCTGATATTCTAACAAAACCTTTGGATCAAAAACGTTTTATTCATTTACGAAAAGCAATTGGCATGCTTTCCTTGAAGTAATCTTCTTTTTGAAATCCTTGCTTAGGATAGGTTTTGTATTTGTTTTTGTTTTGTTCATTATCTATGTTTGTACATAGGACATTAATTGAGCATAGATCATAATTGACTTTAATTGCATCTTTTCGCACATTTAGAAATTTATTATGCTTTTGCCATCATAATATTTCACTGTTGCAATGATCATTTATGTTAATTAAATCATCTTCTAAAGTGATCAAAGTCAATTTCTCTCTCTCTATGATCTCTTGGTATAGTCATTATCTTATTTGACTGCTTAGTCGAGTATGAAATCGAGATCAATATTTGGTTGAATACTTTATATCTTAAATAATTGATAGCCAATTGAGGGGGAGTCATAGAAAAGGTAAAATGCTCAAAAGATGTGGAAAGAGTTACATCCCAATGAGGAGTGTGAAAACTACCACCACATGGAGGAAAGAGCTACCACCTCGGTCGTCCGAGTATTGTGTGCAGCTACCACATGTATACCAAGCATGGTTGTTCAAATTTTTGATTAAGTAAAATGCATGTTGAAATACTTGACTCTGTCAAATTTCAAGGTTGGTATAAGGTGGGTCTTTAATGAAAGATGCTCAAAGAGCCACTCTCTTCAACAGATTGTCTAGATATATTATCTACTATATTTGGGATTTCAAACATCTATTGATCTTTGTATTTCATTTTCTTTACTGAATTGATGATTTGATAAAGGCATTACTCATAAGATCAAGTTAGATGTGATTGAAGGTGTTCAACTTTAAGGGATTTAATTTTTGTAAATTTTCGTTTCATTTTTGGATATTATTGATAGATTTGGCATAATCTAATTCTTGTTGTATGAAACGATGATTTTTGTTTAAAGTTGATACACAATTGTGCTTACAATCTTTTTCTGGTTTTTCTTGAATTTCTCTGAAATTTTCTAAAGAAAAAGTTGGGGCCGATCCGGATCGGGCTAGATGATCCGGATCCCGAACGCAGGAATTCTTCTGCGGGCTGACGATCCGGATTGTATCTGCCGATCCGGATCCCGAACGCAGTTTCTCACTGCGGGTAGCCGATCCGGATCGCAGTTATGAACTGATCCGGATCGCGGCTAGGTTTTATAAGGAACGAAAGGGGTTTTTGATTTCTTTACTCCAATCTTTTGTTCCGAAGTTTCCAGAGCCTCTCTCTCTAGATTTCATCCTTCCTGGAAGCTTTCCAAACTCAGGTTCTTCAACTCCAAGTAAGTTTATTGATCAAAATCTCGGTTTTTCACCGTTTTTCTCTTTTCCTCCTCAAACGTGATGAATTTCCTTGGATCAACTTTGTTTGTGGATGGTTTTTGATCAAATTTCTTTTGAAATAAGAACTCTGGGTAGATTAGTTTTGATTATATGCTAGGTATTTTTCCTGATTAACGGATTTTTAGGCTTCGATTT
>JAQNDB010003414.1:0-29528 GCA_029204045.2 Tillandsia leiboldiana | reverse complement strand
CAGTTTAAGCGGTTTGCGTGGTCAAGTGGATTGACTCATGCCCTACTGTTTGAGAGCTGTGTTTTTCCCTGTTTCACTAGCGGTTGTTGGTGTTACCAGTCGTGGGTTTTTGCTTATCTCCGGGTGACTTGGAGCTTGGGGGGCTCCTGAGGTAGTGCTACAACTTCTAAGGAGGAATAAGTTGTGTTGCCAGCTTTGAGAGTTGCACTTCGACATCGCGGATTTTGTGTTTGGGCCTTGTGTTTTAGCCGCTTTGGTGACAGAGGTATGGGGTATTGAGGCAAGCTGAGGAGGATACCAGCTTTGATCCTGATATTGCCGTGATAGAGAGGTCTGGGTTGTCCAGAACCCTCGACCTAAAGGCATGGACACTCAGGAGTCAGGGTGAGGTAACGCCGGTGATAGATTTTGCAAGGATGTATGATGCTTTATCCCGGCGAGGACATTTTGTTCAGTATGCCCTGTTTAGGCGACTGTTTAACCTTGGGAATTGGTGCCAGAATCGAGAGAAGTTTCTCGAGGTTGAATTTTTTCCCCTGTCAAGGGAGGTGTCCATGTTTTGTGAACTGGAGCTTGGTGGCCATGAAGCAGCTGGGGAGTTTTGCCTTAAGGGCTTGAACTTCGGTTTTTTGATGAGTTCCGCATCGAGGGAAACTTCCAGCCTGAGAGTTTTATATAGAAACGAGTTATGCCGAGTTGTGGATCCTCGAGCTGTGATCAGGCTGGATGAGGCCTATTTGAACCCCGAAAGTTTTTGTTTTGCTTCCTTTCCTTGGTGATGGACGAGGACTTGCGTATCCTCATCGACCGATGCATTCTTGTTGGTGAAACCAAGAATTTTGCAGTCGAATCATACCTTTGGGGAAGGTTCAGTGTTGTCAGCATGAGGAATGTGAGTGACCACTTGAGAGCCTTGGGCAATCTGAGGATCTTCTATCCCTTTTGTTTTTGATTTACCCTCCTAGGTAGATTTTGTAGGATTTCGAGGACGAAACCCTTTTAGGGGGGGATAGTGTAGAACACCGGGTTTTGGATGACGCACCGACCTTGCAGGATGGTGCTGTGCGGAGGAATTTGCCTTGGATGTGTCCCCTTGTGTTTTAGAGGAGTTCGGTTTGATTTGGATCCCCGCGGAGGCCTCTGCTTGTTTCGGGCTTTGTACGCGTTAGGTGACTGGTACGGGAAGCTCCCGACCCGCTATGGGTGCAGAAAAATTGGGAAACACTTGGAGCAGGTGTACTTTTGTTTTACAGCGAGGTTCGGGAGGTTCCGGACTGACGCGGAGGACCCGGAGGCAAAAAGTGAGTCGGAACTGGCATTTTTGGAGCCGGTATTTTTTGAGCACCCCGACTCAACGTTGAGCTTTTTGAAGAGAAAAGTGTAAAAACTCAAAATATTTTATTTTAATAATAAGTCTAAAAGTGAATTTTGACCTGGTTTTTGAATTCAAAAGACCTATGTTGATTTATCTAGTCAATTGCCAGTGTGCGAGTTGCACGTTTTACGAGACAAAAAGGCTACTTTCCAATCCGGACATGATCTTGGAAATCCGAGTTGACCGTTGCGATCGTCTCGTCGAACTGAGCGAGATTTATATTCAGCACTTTTCGATCTGACGGTCGGATCTTCCAAAATTCAGCGAAGAAGCGGGCAAAATTACCGCGACCAATATAACAGTGGTCTGCGCAGAGGTCACTTAAGTGAATTACTGTATATGAACAGTAACCCTGATTTTCGGGACCTGACGAATACAACGTTGACTATTTCACTGTTCGGAATCCGAACATAGCATTTCAGGTAGTCGATTTGAACGGCTCCGATGTTCTGAACGCATGGCGCAGTCGAAAATTCTGTTTGACGACTCTGGAATCTCGAAGAGCGCGAAAACTGCATTTTGACACAGTTATTATGGACCGAGATTTTATCCGGGCAGTTTTTCGAAAATTAGAAATCGCTACCTGATAGGTCTCGTCGAGCCGGACGTCATGGCGCAGTCCATTTTCCGTTTCGACGACCGGATCGCCTCGAAAAGCATAAATACAGCGAAAAATGCGACTTTTTGCACTTCAAACCCTACGAAACCCCTCGTAAAGCGTGCCACTGCATGAGGAGGACTTGAGTGTGAGACTTAAGTACTGTGAAGGACTGTACTGCAAATACCAAGTGTGGAGGGTGTATGCAATTGTGCAAGGTGACCTAGTATATACATATATATATACATGCACATACGGCTAGGGTTCTTCAAACCCTAGATCCCCCCCGAGCCCCAGCCGCACCTCCAACAAACTCCTCTCTCTCTGCCGCACCCCTCGGTGGCGCCGCACCGGCCGCCGCCGCATCATCGCCGGAGAAGAAGGAAGGCGGGCAATGAACATTTAATCTCGGCTGTGGGTGAGGAAGCAACTGGAGGAGTTAGGATTGCACCAAACTCCCTTTGAGGGTACCTCTGTGCGGGTGAAACCCGAGCCGAGACCCAACTCCGCCGTGCGCCGCCGCGGGGGAACCTCCTTCTTCCTCGTTTTCCGGCGAGTGGGTTTGTTGAACCTAATGCAATACAATGGCATAGGGACCCTCCTATTTCTCTTCTGACATCGTAAGTATCATCCTGGTGCAGCCCAAGCCGCCGCCGTCGACCCTGTCGCCGGCGGGAGCTCCTGCCGCCGGAAGACCTTTATTGGGTCGATCTTGAGCACGGCGACATCCGGCCGTTGTACTCAGGATCAGAACCGTTGGTCTTGTTCCTCTGGACGACTGCACGCTTTCCCCAAGGTTTGGGGTTGATCAGACTGGGATCCGCGCCGCACCCCGATGCCCTAGAACCGAGCTTTTTGGGCTATCGCCGGAACTCCTCCCACCGGCGCTGCCGCTCGACGCCGTCGCCGGCCAGCACCTCAGCAAGCATCGTGGGCTCGGGAGAGGACTTTTGGTCCAAGTTGCAGCGGCTCAAAAGCCGCCGGCCGGAATCCGCCATTAGAGGGCCCGAGCTCGACCAACTCTGCCGCCGCGCGTCGCCGGGGTTTCCCATCGCCGGTAAGTTGACGGGTTATTCTCTTTTTGATCCTAGAAAGCTTCCCAACCTGTTGCATGAAGCTTTTAACGTGGGGCTTTATGAATTGGTTGTTGCACCACTTGTGCACCCGAGCCCGAGCTCCGGCCGCCGCCACCGCACCTAGTTGCCGGAAAGCTACCCAGGTGAGCTCCTATCACCATGTATATGCTGTCCATCAAGTTATTTCAGCCGAAAAACCTTGTTAAACAAAGTTGCTCCAACCTCGAGTTAAGCATGCTTTTGTTGGGTGTTTCTCGCCGCCGCCGCCGCCGCCGCCGCCGCCGAGCCCGGATTGGTCCAGAACCCTTTCTGGGAACACTCTCCTACTGATGCTTGCCCCCGTTGACCTTGTGATGTAGGTTTGGTCTCCACTTGTGCAAACCGAGCCCTAGCTTGAAATTGGTGTCGCTCCGACCAACTTTCCGGCGGGTCTGCACCGCACCTGAGGTGAGCACTTCACTCCATTTACCTTCCAGAGCATGATGCTCACAATTATTTTAATTTTGATCATGTTTTTATCACGTATTAGTAAAGTGATAATTGAGGGTTTAGGTCGTTATTGGCCAACTTTGCCCTCGGACTCCGTGTCAGCCCAATCTCGTGAGCACGGCCTTCGTCTTGTCGAAACAAACACACTGAATTTACGGATTTACTTTTGGATCCCCGGATTGCAAGAACAAGTCGAAACAGTCAACTAACTTAATGTATTTAGGCAAATTAAAAGTTATTATGGACCAAAATGTGAAATGAACATGCTAGCTCTCTTTAAACAGTGTTTTTACACTAACTGAACATTTTGTTAGAGTCCCGTGGACTCTCGTTGATCGGAAATCGGATTTGTATTCAATAAATCGACGACATTGCTCCTTATTAGCATCGCATTACTGTTGTGTCATCGGATGGGTTTGTGTGAGTCTATTACTGATTCTAGCCCTTGTTCAGGGCCCAGTTGTTCAGCGCCAGCCTCCCGGCATCTCGGGAGTTCGGGATCGGCCTACATTCAGGTGGGTTTTAATTCCTTGTTCTAGCATCTAATTCTATCTTATTGGACGGGGTCTATTCTAAGTGTACTGGGGTTACATAATGACGGGTGATAGCTTATGCATGTTAGTGGGTTCGCTATAATGACTAGCGTCGATTGCCGACGGTGTTCTTCTTTTTCAACCCTTATATGTCAGCGGGCCACCTTCGAGTGCGCGCAGTATTACCTTGTTTTCGATTATGCACTTTACCTCATTTACCTCATTACTCTTATTATTCTTATTGTGATACTGACATGATGGTGGTTACGGTTACTGGGCTCGAGGTTGCCACACGCGCACCCGCGGTTTGGCCACCGCAGAGGGTGCGCTTTTCCGGAAAGAGGTCGTAGAACCCGTGTATACCCACGAGGTGACGTAGTGGGGGCCCCTTATTAGTTGTGGGGTTGAGGCGCCTAGGTGCGAGCGGAGCGACCCGCCGGTTTAGTTGTCCGGCGCGGTCGCGGTGTTGCAGGTACGGTATGGGGCCGTCGGTAGTGGACCGACGCGGCCGGGTATACAGGATGCAGGTGTACAGGTTGCCTTTCCTCCTTGGGAGGATGGTTGCTCCAGTTGTCTTCACGGTTTGTTTTACTATATTCTCCTGCTTTACTGTTTCTGCGTCACTGACATCCCACTTCGTGACAGGGTCCAGACGGGGAGGGAGGTAGGCGGCGGTGAGGACGGGACAGGAGCAGCTGGGTCGCTGGGGACCCTGGACTGTATTTATTCTTTTATTCTCGCTTTTCATTATTCTGTAGTCATGTGAGTGGTTCGCGATACCCTCGTGGGGTCGGCATGGATGTCGGTACGGGCTACATTTAGTGCCCCTAGTGGAATATCTTTCCCTTTTATTTCTATCGGCCATTTGAAAATCAAGAAGGCAGAAGCCAAGGAAAAGATTGCGAAAACCGTTTTTAAAAATCTAAGTGTCGTGTGGGCACTGGTTTCAAAACCCTGTGAATTTATGGATTGCAAAAGGGATTTCAAAACTTGGTGTCGGTGGGCACCGTTTTCAAACCTTGTGAATTTATGCTGATTTCGAAACTAGCTTTCAAACGTAAGCGCCGGGTAGGCGCTCTTTTCAAACTGTGGATTTATCCTTTCCAAATCGATCGGCCATACGTTCTTCTTTTATTAGTTAGAATACTGGTTGCTTGTGAACAACTGTTGTGATTGATTGGTTGTGTATGTTGGAACATGTACTGAACGCTACGCCGTGCACGTACAGGGGAGACTCTGTCCGTTGCAGAGTGACCTGTACGTGTGGCGGGTCTGGGCACGCGCCGGGGAAGAGGGGTTTCTCTAAAAAAAAAAAAAAAAAAAAAAAAAAAAAAAAAAAAAAAAATTTACGCGTCAAATATTCGGCTTTTATGAATCGTTTCCGCTAAAACAAAACCCCCGGGGCGTGACAGATTAAATGGTATCAGAGAGTTCTTTCAATCACAACAGTTAGTGCCGACATCGTGGACAACCCTCACATGCCTACATACGAATGAAATGGGTAGGGCATAGGATGTAGAACGTGAGGGACCGAGGGGGGGAAAATGTGAGTCCTTTCTCTCACTTTATGGTTATTGTTAGTAGGGTAGTCTAAAGTTGACTCTGTGACGTGTGTCGGACATGGCCCGTACTAGATCATCGGCCGGGGAGCAGAGTCAGTGTCCGACATCCAAGGAGATACGCACTTAGCTACGAGTGAATGAATTGAATAAGGCATAGAAGCGTAGAACGCGAGTGATCGGGGGAGCGGGGGAAAGGTATGTGTCCCGTTTCTAGATAGTTGGTTAAGTGCTATACTAGCGGAGTCTAGAACTGACTTGTGGGGTGTGTGAGTACGGGTTAAGTTTGTTTCTCGGATTAGCTCGGTTGTCGCGTTTATGTAGTCGTGTTGCTTGGGCTCGTGTAGCAGTGTTGTTGTGGGGGGTTGGGATTCCCCTGGGGTTGAGAAAAGAGACCACCGGGACTAGCAAATCTTGTTCGTTTGGGCTTGATTCTTCCTTTTGTTGAGCGGACCTAGAGCTTAAATATCCTGGTGGGGAATGTGATCGTTGGTCTGGGGGTACGCAGCTCGGCTCAGTGTTGGTGCTTGGAAGGGCAATGGATTGGGACCGAGCGGTAGAGGTTAATCAGAGTGTCGCACCCCCTTGGGTGCCATGACGGGAGTAGGACCGTGCTCCCTGGGTTTCGTCGCCAGCACCCCATGACCAAGGCATAGTCTGAGGTTTTGGGTTGCGAGTTTGTGATTGTGAAGCAGTACAGATCACGAGGGGCGCAAGGCCAGTGGGAAGCGCAAGTCAGACATGCGGGCCACTTTTCCCATGCATTGGATTCCTGGCGTATTTAAGTTTCGGGGATGAAATTTCTTTTAAGGTGTGAGTGATGTAGCGCTCGAGAAATTCTAGTGTGCTGCGGGCAAGGAAACAGATCTAACCTTAGCGATTTGCATGACGGCGCGTGAATTGCACAGTTTCCGATGCACAATTTCCGCCTTTCCGATCCGATACCTGGGTATTGGGTTAGGAACGAGCCCTAGGGTGACTTGCGTTCACGAGAGGAGCGCAGGGTATCGGCATAGGGGTTTGGAGCCAGGTGTGTTTCACACAGTTGAGTCTCGCTGTTTCGGTTATTGGTCGTACGCACTTGATTTTTGGGATCGTTGTTAGTGCAGGGTTAGCCGCGGCCAGGGTTCGGCTGTGGGCTTGAGGTTTCAATGGGGCCAGAGTGCTCGGATCGGTTACGGTGGTTAAGGGTTAAATCACTGTTTCTCTTCGTAATCGTCCAGCTGATGGCACAGCAGTAGACGACTGCTATTGTTGCACTAGCCCCACAGTTTGCTTAGAGGTTGAACAAGTTGCTGACCTTCAGTGTCCCCGTGTCTTAATTTGTTGGCCTATGGGCCCGATGGTAACCCTGTTTTGGGGCGGATGCAAATCGACCCCACCTTTTGCACAGGTTTTGTGGATCGACGTGGACTCGCCTATGTGTTAGTCAGGGTGATGTTTGTGACCACGAGGCGGTAGTAATCCTCGATAAAGGTTATGTTTCGGGCACTGAGATGTGTTGGGAAGTATGTGATATACCTTCTAGTGGGAGTTGCGTCCCCAACTTGTTGTTGGCGACAAACCTTTAGTATTCCGCTGTCCTTTTGGTAAGCACGTTGGCTACAGGCAACGGACGGTCGAAAGAACTGAGGAAATACCCTGCCTTATGAGGAGTACCAGATTGGGTCTAAATTAGTAGCCTTAGAGTTGTAGATACCTTGCGACTGATTTTGTAGCCCTCGATTAACTTTTGAGCATTTTTTTTTTATAGTGTGACTTCAGGCTGTAAGCTCCGGGAATGAAGCTTTTAAGTTGTAAGTTTCGGGGACGAAACTTCTTTTAAGTTGTAAGTTTCGGGACGAAACTTCTTTTAAAGTTGTAAGTGATGTAAAAACTCAAAATATTTTATTTTAATAAATAAGTCTAAAAGTGAATTTTGACCTGGTTTTTGAATTCAAAAGACCTATGTTGATTTATCTAGTCAATTGCCAGTGTGCGAGTTGCACGTTTTACGAGACAAAAAGGCTACTTTCCAATCCGGACATGATCTTGGAAATCCGAGTTGACCGTTGCGATCGTCTCGTCGAACTGAGCGAGATTTATATTCAGCACTTTTCGATCTGACGGTCGGATCTTCCAAAATTCAGCGAAGAAGCGGGCAAAATTACCGCGACCAATATAACAGTGGTCTGCGCAGAGGTCACTTAAGTGAATTACTGTATATGAACAGTAACCCTGATTTTCGGGACCTGACGAATACAACGTTGACTATTTCACTGTTCGGAATCCGAACATAGCATTTCAGGTAGTCGATTTGAACGGCTCCGATGTTCTGAACGCATTGGCGCAGTCGAAAATTCTGTTTGACGACTCTGGAATCTCGAAGAGCGCGAAAACTGCATTTGACACAGTTATTATGGACCGAGATTTTATCCGGGCAGTTTTTCGAAAATTAGAAATCGCTACCTGATAGGTCTCGTCGAGCCGGACGTCATGGCGCAGTCCATTTCCGTTTCGACGACCGGATCGCCTCGAAAAGCATAAAATACAGCGAAAATGCGACTTTGCACTTCAAACCCTACGAAACCTGCCTCGTAAAGCGTGCCACTGCATGAGGAGGGACTTGAGTGTGAGACTTTAAGTACTGTGAAGGACTGTACTGCAAATACCAAGTGTGGAGGGGTGGTATTGCAATTGTGCAAGGTGACCTAGTATATAATATATATATACATGCACATACGGCTAGGGTTCTTCAAACCCTAGATCCCCCCCGAGCCCCAGCCGCACCTCCAACAAACTCCTCTCTCTCTGCCGCACCCCTCGGTGGCGCCGCACCGCCGCCGCCGCATCATCGCCGGAGAAGAAGGAAGGCGGGCAATGAACATTTAATCTCGGGCTGTGGGTGGAGGAAGCAACTGGAGGAGTTAGGATTGCACCAAACTCCCTTTGAGGGTACCTCTGTGCGGGTGAAACCCGAGCCGAGACCCAACTCCGCCGTGCGCCGCCGCGGGGGAACCTCCTTCTTCCTCGTTTTCCGGCGAGGTGGGTTTTGTTGAACCTAATGCAATACAATGGCATAGGGACCCTCCTATTTCTCTTCTGACATCGTAAGTATCATCCTGGTGCAGCCCAAGCCGCCGCCGTCGACCCTGTCGCCGGCGGGAGCTCCTGCCGCCGGAAGACCTTTATTGGGTCGATCTTGAGCACGGCGACATCCGGCCGTTGTACTCAGGATCAGAACCGTTGGTCTTGTTCCTCTGGACGACTGCACGCTTTCCCCAAGGTTGGGGTTGATCAGACTGGGATCCGCGCCGCACCCCGATGCCCTAGAACCGAGCTTTTTGGGCTATCGCCGGAACTCCTCCCACCGGCGCTGCCGCTCGACGCCGTCGCCGGCCAGCACCTCAGCAAGCATCGTGGGCTCGGGAGAGGACTTTTGGTCCAAGTTGCAGCGGCTCAAAAGCCGCCGGCCCGGAATCCGCCATTAGAGGGCCCGAGCTCGACCAACTCTGCCGCCGGCGCGTCGCCGGGGTTCCCATCGCCGGTAAGTTGACGGGTTATTCTCTTTTTGATCCTAGAAAGCTTCCCAACCTGTTGCATGAAGCTTTTAACGTGGGGCTTTATGAATTGGTTGTTGCACCACTTGTGCACCCGAGCCCGAGCTCCGGCCGCCGCCACCGCACCTAGTTGCCGGAAAGCTACCCAGGTGAGCTCCTATCACCATGTATATGCTGTCCATCAAGTTATTTCAGCCGAAAAACCTTGTTAAACAAAGTGCTCCAACCTCGAGTTAAGCATGCTTTTGTTGGGTGTTTCTCGGCCGCCGCCGCCGCCGGCCGCCGCCGCCGAGCCCGGATTGGTCCAGAACCCTTTCTGGGAACACTCTCCTACTGATGCTTGCCCCCGTTGACCTTGTGATGTAGGTTTGGTCTCCACTTGTGCAAACCGAGCCCTAGCTTGAAATTGGTGTCGCTCCGACCAACTTTCCGGCGGGTCTGCACCGCACCTGAGGTGAGCACTTCACTCCATTTACCTTCCAGAGCATGATGCTCACAATTATTTTAATTTTGATCATGTTTTTATCACGTATTAGTAAAGTGATAATTGAGGGTTTAGGTCGTTATTGGCCAACTTTGCCCTCGGACTCCGTGTCAGCCCAATCTCGTGAGCACGGCCTTCGTCTTGTCGAAACAAACACACTGAAATTTACGGATTTACTTTTGGATCCCCGGATTGCAAGAACAAGTCGAAACAGTCAACTAACCTAATGTATTTAGGCAAATTAAAGTTATTATGGACCAAAATGTGAAATGAACATGCTAGCTCTCTTTAAACAGTGTTTTTACACTAACTGAACATTTTGTTAGAGTCCCGTGGACTCTCGTTGATCGGAAATCGGATTTGTATTCAATAAATCGACGACATTGCTCCTTATTAGCATCGCATTACTGTTGTGTCATCGGGATGGGTTTGTGTGAGTCTATTACTGATTCTAGCCCTTGTTCAGGGCCCAGTTGTTCAGCGCCAGCCTCCCGGCAGTCTAGCGGGAGTTCGGGATCGGCCTACATTCAGGTGGGTTTTAATTCCTTGGTTCTAGCATCTAAATTCTATCTTATTGGACGGGGTCTATTCTAAGTGTACTGGGGTTACATAATGACGGGTGATAGCTTATGCATGTTAGTGGGTTCGCTATAATGACTAGCGTCGATTGCCGACGGTGTTCTTCTTTTTCAACCCTTATATGTCAGCGGGCCACCTTCGAGTGCGCGCAGTATTACCTTGTTTTCGATTATGCACTTTACCTCATTTACCTCATTACTCTTATTATTCTTATTGTGATACTGACATGATGGTGGTTACGGTTACTGGGCTCGAGGTTGCCACACGCGCACCCGCGGTTTGGCCACCGCAGAGGGTGCGCTTTTCCGGAAAAGAGGTCGTAGAACCCGTGTATACCCACGAGGTGACGTAGTGGGGGCCCCTTATTAGTTGTGGGGTTGAGGCGCCTAGGTGCGAGCGGAGCGACCCGCCGGTTTAGTTGTCCGGCGCGGTCGCGGTGTTGCAGGTACGGTATGGGGCCGTCGGTAGTGGACCGACGCGGCCGGGTATTACAGGATGCAGGTGTACAGGTTGCCTTTCCTCCTTGGGAGGATGGTTGCTCCAGTTGTCTTCACGGTTTGTTTTACTATATTCTCCTGCTTTACTGTTTCTGCGTCACTGACATCCCACTTCGTGACAGGGTCCAGACGGGGAGGGAGGTAGGCGGCGGTGAGGACGGGACAGGAGCAGCTGGGTCGCTGGGGACCCTGGACTGTATTTATTCTTTTATTCTCGCTTTTCATTATTCTGTAGTCATGTGAGTGGTTCGCGATACCCTCGTGGGGTCGGCATGGATGTCGGTACGGGCTACATTTAGTGCCCCTAGTGGAATATCTTTCCCTTTTATTTCTATCGGCCATTTGAAAATCAAGAAGGCAGAAGCCAAGGAAAAGATTGCGAAAACCGTTTTTAAAAATCTAAGTGTCGTGTGGGCACTGGTTTCAAAACCCTGTGAATTTATGGATTGCAAAAGGGATTTCAAAACTTGGTGTCGGGTGGGCACCGTTTTCAAACCTTGTGAATTTATGCTGATTTCGAAACTAGCTTTCAACGTAAGCGCCGGGTAGGCGCTCTTTCAAAACTGTGGATTTATCCTTTCCAAATCGATCGGCCATACGTTCTTCTTTTATTAGTTAGAATACTGGTTGCTTGTGAACAACTGTTGTGATTGATTGGTTGTGTATGTTGGAACATGTACTGAACGCTACGCCGTGCACGTACAGGGGAGACTCTGTCCGGTTGCAGAGTGACCCTGTACGTGTGGCGGGTCTGGGCACGCGCCGGGGAAGAGGGGTTCTCTAAAAAAAAAAAAAAAAAAAAAAAAAAAAAAAAAAAAAAAAAAAAAAAAAAAAAATTTACGCGTCAAATATTCGGCTTTTATGAATCGTTTCCGCTAAAACAAACCCCCGGGGGCGTGACAGAAAAAGCTGTGGGCGCGTGTACTTTGGAATTACAGCGGAGCTCGGGAGGTTCCGGGCAGCGGCGGAGGGCCCGAGGGCAAAAAGTGAGTTGGAGTTGGGGTTTTTGGAATTAAGTTAATTAAGTTAATTAATTTTTAAAAACAGCTTTTCTTTATAAAAACCCCTCCCCTCCACCTCTGTAGCAAAGGAAAAAGAGAAAGAAAGAAAGAAAAGGAAAAAGAGAAAAATGAGAGGAAAGAGAAGAAGAAGAAGAGGGCTTTGGAGGAAGCTTTTCTTGGGCGTTTTCTTCTCCGAGCGTGGCGTGGAGCCGTGCGGGGGCCGGCGTGCCGCGAGGAGGTTGGCTTATTTTTTTATCTTTTCTTTTCCCTTTCTTTTTCCTGCTGCTGGGGTGCCATGGACTTGTTGTCCGTGGCGCGGAGGTGCCTCGCGAGCCGCGCGCGCTGTTTTTGGGCAGCGCGCGGCTAAGGGGAGCGGCCGCTGCGCGGGCGCGCATGGGCGCCGCGCGCAGCAGGCGCCCTGCTGCCGTGGCAGTGCAGCGGGGCACCGGGCCGCTGGCTGCAGGGCGCGCTGGTTGCGCGCCCTGGCTGGCACGCGCGGGTGGCCCCTGCGCTGGGCGACCCTGCAGGCCGCGCGCGTGGCGCGCGGCACTGCAGAGGTGCCGCGCGGGCGGCCCCTGCGCTGGGCGACCCTGCAGGCCGCGCGCGTGGCGCGCGGCACTGCAGAGGTGCCGCGCGGGCGGCCCCTGTGCCGCGGGCCCCCGCGCGGCATGGCAGGGCGCCGCGCGGGCGGCCCCTGTGCCGCGGGCCCCGTGCGGCAGTGCAGGGCGCCGCGCGGGCGGCCCCTGTGCCGCGGGCCCCGCGCGGCATGGCAGGGCGCCGCGCGGGCGGCCCCTGTGCCGCGGGCCCCGCGCGGCATGGCAGGGCGCCGCGCGGGCGGCCCCTGTGCCGCGGGCCCCGCGCGGCAGTGCAGGGTGCCGCGCGGGCGGCCCCTGTGCCGCGGGCCCCCGCGCGGCATGGCAGGGCGCCGCGCGGGCGGCCCCTGTGCCGCGGGCCCCGCGCGGCAGTGCAGGGCGCCGCGCGGGCGGCCCCCTGTGCCGCGGGCCCAGCGCGGCATGGCAGGGCGCCGCGCGGGCGGCCCCTGTGCCGCGGGCCCCGCGCGGCATGGCAGGGCGCCGCGCGGGCGGCCCCTGTGCCGCGGGCCCCGCGCGGCAGTGCAGGGCGCCGCGCGGGCGGCCCCTGTGCCGCGGGCCCCGCGCGGCAGTGCAGGGCGCCGCGCGGGCGGCCCCCTGTGCCGCGGGCCCCCCCCCCCCGCGGCCCTGCAGGGCGCCGCGCGGGCGGCCCCTGTGCCGCGGGCGGGCCTTTGGGCCCCCGCGGCCCTGCAGGCCGCGCGCTAGGCGCGCGGCGCTGCTGCAGGCCGCGTGGGTGGCCCTTGGGCCCCGCGGCCCTGCAGGCCGCGCGCTAGGCGCGCGGCGCTGCTGCAGGCCGCACGGGCGGACTTGGGGCCGCGCGGCGCTGCTGGCCACGCGGCTGACCTTTGCCGCGTGGGGTTGGTTTCTTTGGGCAGTACGGCCATGGGCCGCACTGTGCCGCGTTGTTTGCGGCTCGGCGGTACGCCGCGGCGGATGCGCCGCGGCGGATGCGCCGCGGCGGATGCGCGATGGGATTCCGCGCGACGCCCGACGCTCTTCGTCGCCGGAGGGTTTTCCTTCGCCTTTGTTTGCGCGGTTTTCGACCGCGGGTTTGCTGATCCCGGTTCCTCTTCTTGTCTCGCAGTTGTGGCATAGTGTTGGCTTCTCACGTGGCCGGCGGCGCGTGTTTTGCCGCGTGGAGCTGCGGGATCGCATCGGGACCTCCGTTTGGCGCACGGTTTTCGCGGATGGATCGCAGGTGGGTTGGTTTCTCCCAAGGAACTACGGATTGCCCTTTTATGCTTCCGAATGCAAAGGTATCGTATCCTTACTATCAGGTATTTGCGGAACAGTCGTGCATGTCGAGGGTTGTCGTTTCCGACTTGGACACGAGTGTTAGTCGCATCGTTAGAGTATACGAGTTGTACTGGCAGAGTTACCAGATGGGTATAAATCACTGGCTGAGTTACCAGATGAGTAGATACCACTGGCGGAGTTACCAGATGGGTATAAATCACTGGCTGAGTTACCAGATGAGTAGATACCACTGGCAGAGTTACCAGATGGGTATAAATCACTGGCTGAGTTACCAGATGAGTAGATACCACTGGCAGAGTTACCAGAGGGGTATAGATCACTGGCTGAGTTACCAGATGAGTAGATACCACTGGCAGAGTTACCAGATGGGTATAAATCACTGGCTGAGTTACCAGATGAGTAGATACCACTGGCGGAGTTACCAGATGGGTATAAATCACTGGCTGAGTTACCAGATGAGTAGATACCACTGGCAGAGTTACCAGATGGGTATAAATCACTGGCTGATTTACCAGATGAGTAGATACCACTGGCAGAGTTACCAGAGGGGTATAGATCACTGGCTGAGTTACCAGATGAGTAGATACCACTGGCAGAGTTACCAGATGGGTATAAATCACTGGCTGAGTTACCAGATGAGTAGATACCACTGGCAGAGTTACCAGAGGGGTATAGATCACTGGCTGAGTTACCAGATGAGTAGATACCACTGGCAGAGTTACCAGAGGGGTATAAATCACTGGCTGAGTTACCAGATGAGCAGATACCACTGGCGGAGTTACCAGATGGGTATAAATCACCGGCTGAGTTACCGGATGAGTAGATACCACTGGCAGAGTTACCAGATGGGTATAAATCACTGGCTGAGTTACCAGATGTGTAGATATCACTGGCTGAGTTACCAGATAGATAGTTATGCCCTGGCCGAGTCACCAGGTGGTTACTAGAAGGGATTGAGGTGGCCTTCTAGTGTCTTGTAGAGTTCTAGCAGTCCCAGTGCGGGGGCGGAAACTATGGGCGCCTAAGCCTACAGCATGTTCTTGTTTGATAAGGGCTGTAGGGGGCGCAGACGTTCGTAGTTTCCAGGCCTCCCGTGAGAGAGACTGAGAACTTACTTCCAGCATTGCATTGAGACATGTAGCGATAGATTCATTTCCAGTTATCTATCTATCTATCTATCTATCTATCTATCTATTTGTGTTTTTGTCTCCAGCAGACTGATTGGGTGTACCGTGGGGTTAGCTTTGGTGCCCACTGAGATCTGACTGTTGCAGTAGATCTCACACCCGCTGTGATGACAGGTGTTCCTGAGGCGACCGTTCCAGGTTTGGCTCATTCGGAGCTTTCTGACCGAGGTTTGCGCGTGGCTGGCTAGCTCCTACCCGAGTCGGTGGTGTCGGTGTAGTGTCTCTTGTACTTTTCAGTTTCCACTTTTGTACTTATGTTGGGGGTGCTAGTGGACTGGTGTACTTGGACTTTTCACCGCTTAGTGTTTCAGCTTCCTTTCAGCTCTGATACTTGTTAGCTTTAGATCTCTTTTGCAGGTTAGACGCTTCGTCTGTACGGCAGTTTCCGTACAGACGGCGGATCTGTTGGCGAGCCCGGGTTGCAGTTCGACCCTCGGGGCGTGACACAGATAGCATCTGCACTTCCCTGTGCCCTCGGCAACCCGACCACAAAATCCATAGTAATGTGGTCCCATTTCCACTCGGGAATCGGGAGACTCTGTAGCTTGCCAGCTGGCACTCGATGCTCAGCTTTTACCTGCTGACAAGTTAAACACTGCGACACAAACCTCCCAATATCCCTTTTCATGCCATTCCACCAGAAGTGTGCCTTGAGGTCCTTATACATCTTAGTCCCCCCAGGATGAAGGGTATAAGGTGTATAATGGGCCTCCTTCAATATCTGTTCTCTGATCTCAGCATCCACTGGCACACATGCTCGGTCCCTGTACCTCAGTACTCCCGAAGCATCCACTGAAAAATCCCCTGATCGATCACTCGGAATCTGATCTCTAATCCTGGTCAAATGGGGGTCCTCGCTCTGTTTCTCCCGGATCCTCTCCAGCAGAGTGGGCTGCACGACCAAAGACATCAGTCTAGCAGAGACCCCAGAGGATACAACCTCTATCTCGAGCCGTCTCAACTCCTCTAACAGTGGCGCCTGATTTGTAATCAACATGGACAAACTCTGTACTGCTCTCCGGCTTAATGCGTCAGCGACCACGTTAGCCTTGCCTGGGTGGTAAAGGATGTCCACATCATAATCCTTTAGTAGCTCTAACCATCTGCGCTGCCTCAAATTCAGTTCCTTCTGCGTGAATAGGTACTTTAGGCTCTTGTGGTCGGTGTAGATCTCACAGTGCTCCCCATATAGGTAATGGCGCCAAAGCTTCAGTGCAAACACCACGGCAGCAAGTTCCAAGTCATGGGTAGGATAATTCTTCTCGTAATCCTTAAGCTGTCTCGATGCATAAGCAATTACCCTCCCTTCCTGCATCAGCACACATCCAAGCCCACTGTGGGATGCATCACTGTAGATCACATATCCTTTCCCCATAACAGGGAGGGAAAGGATGGGAGCGGTCATCAATCTTTCCTTTAGCTCCTCAAAGCTCCTCTGGCAGTCCTCACTCCAGATAAACTTAACTCCTTTACGCGTCAACCGAGTGAGGGGTGTGGAAAGCTTCGCAAAGCCTTCCACAAACCGACGATAATAACCAGCTAACCCCATGAAGCTGCGCACCTCAGATACAGTCGTCGGTCGGGGCCAATCTCGAACTGCCTCAATCTTCGCCGGGTCTACTGCTACACCGGCGGCGGAAATCACATGGCCCAAGAAAGCTACCTCCCGAAGCCAAAACTCGCACTTTGACAACTTGGCATACAACTTCTTATCTCGTAGACGTTGTAGCACAGTCCTCAAGTGCTCCTCGTGCTCGGCCTCGCTTCGGGAGTAAATAAGGATATCATTAATGAACACCACCACAAAACGATCCAGAAAGGGCCGAAATATCCTGTTCATCAAGTCCATAAAGGCGGCAGGGGCATTAGTCAATCCAAACGGCATAACTGAAAACTCATAATGCCCGTACCGTGATCTGAAAGCAGTCTTAGGAATATCCTCGGCCTTCACCTTCAGTTGGTGGTAACCAGACTGTAGATCAATTTTGGAAAATACACAAGACCCTTGCAGCTGATCAAAGAGATCATCGATGCGCGGCAGAGGGTACTTGTTCTTAATGGTCACTTTGTTCAATTCCCTATAGTCCACACACAACCGAAGTGACCCATCCTTCTTTTTCACGAATAGCACCGGTGCTCCCCAAGGCGACACACTTGGTCTAATAAAGCCCTTATCCATCAGGTCTTGCAGCTGTGCTTTAAGCTCTCGCAACTCAGCCGGTGCCATCCGATAAGGAGCCTTAGAGATTGGCGCAGTTCCTGGAACTACGTCAATCACAAACTCAATCTCTCTGTCTGGCGGCATACTAGTCAGCTCAGGTGGAAAAACATCCGGAAACTCGCGGGCAATAGGAATATCCCGAGTCCCGGTGTCGCCGTAGGCCCCTCAACAACACTAGCCAAAAAGGCTACACATCCTCGATGAATCATCCGCCTCGCTCGGGAAGTCGAAACCACAGAGGCAAAGAAAGCACTCTGACATCCCCGATATACAAACATCTCCTGGCCTGGCTCTCTAAAAGTGACAGTCCTCGCGGCACAATCAATAGTCGCGAAATACTGAGCCAGCCAGTCCATCCCAAGAATCACATCAAAGTCCCTCAGCTGTCTCAAGACCAACAGGTCTGCTGGCATAATCCAGGACTCGATCTGTATCGGGCAGGACCAACAACACTCCTCCACATGCAAAGTGTGTTCGGGAATCTGAACCTCTCGTGCACGTGGCAAAAATCCTACCTCTAACCCATGTAATGATGCAAAAGATCTACTAATGAAAGAATGCGATGCTCCAGTATCAAATAAAGTACGAGTCCTAATGCCAGAGAGTAAGGTGATACCTGCCACCACATGGTCCGCTGCTGAAGAATCCTCTACCTGTGCAGCATACACTCGCCCACTCTGAGCTGGAGGGCGATAATCGGTGGGATGGGAAGAAGATGGCTTGCTCGCTAGAGCATAAGGCCGCTGAGCCGTCGACCGCTGCTGCGATGATGCTGGGGCAGATGCTGTAGAAGGAGCGGCTGAAGTCGAAAAGAAGCACGCAGCTCGAATGTGCCCTGGCTGTCCACATCCGTAGCAGCGACCCCACCGCTGGTCACAAGTGCCGGGGAAGTGCGGACCTCCACAGAAGATACAACTGCTGGGAGCCCGTGACTGTCGGGACTGCTGCTGCTGAGACTGTCGCTGTCGCTGTGGCTGCCGCTGAGACCCGCGCTGCGACGAATGAGATCTCTGCTGCTGCTGCTGCTGCTGGGGCCTCTGGGACCCACTAGGCCCTCGCCGCTCCGAACGCCCACGGCCTGGGAACTGAGGCGGTGGCGGCCGAGGCGGCCTCCAAGTACTGGCCTGTCCCCCCTCGTCCTGGGCTGGTCGCTTTTTGTCGGAGCTCTGAGCGACCGCGGCCCTCTGTCTGGCCACCACCAGATCACCTCTCTCCACCCACTGTGCATGCTCTGCGGCTGCCTCCAGAGTCTAAAACCTCTGAGCATGCACCAGTGTGTAAATCTCTGGACGGAGGCCTCCCTCGAACAACTCAACCTGGTGTGGACCGTCACGAGCGACGAAGGGCACACAGTTCAGCAACTCCGTGAACTCCTGGAAATAGGCATGAGCCGATCGATTGCCCTGCTGCAGGTTCTTCAAGTCGTCCTCCATCTTCTTCTTCACACTGGTCGAAAAATAGGTGTCCAGCACCATCCGTCGGAACTCCTCCCAAGGCAGCTGCCGAGTAATCCGGAACTCCAGGGGCTCTACCCGCTGCCACAAAAAATCAGCATCTCCGTCCAAACAGTGCACCGCCATGTGCACTCGATACCTCGGGTCGATGAAGAAGTCCCGAAAAAGCTTCTCCATCGCAGAAAGCCATCTCCCAACAGCCCAGGGCTGCGCATCCCGCCCTGAGAATCTAGGGGGTCCCCGCTGAACAAACTTGGAGAGTTTGTTAGCGATATCCTGCTCCTCCTCCGCAGTCAGAGGCTGAATAGCTCCAGGAGCCCCGCTACTCGAAGATGGCGCTGACGGCACAAAAGGTGCAACAGGAGGCACAAGGGCCTCAGGAACAGCTGGGGATGGTGCCTCTCTCTGGGCAAGGAGCTGCTCAAACCTCTGCTCCTGGCGGCGCTGACCCTCCGCCAATTGGGCCACCAAGGCCCTCAACTCAGTAAGCTCAGGGGGTGTAGGCCGCCCTGGCTCATTAGGGGGTAACGGGACACCCCGAGTAGGGATCCGACGTCGGGGAGGCATCCTGCCACAAGAAATCACGAATAAGTAACATAACCCCACACGACCCAATCTAGCGAAAGTCAAAGACATCCCCCAATTTCTGCGACTTTATGTTGTCTGCAGCCAACATAACGGTCCACCAGAAATTGGGTATGTCGATCCCTCTTCACTCACTGGAAGAGTCCAAAAAATAAATCTACGACTTTCGCGAAGTGTCACGCCTCTCGCGCCCTATCATCCTAGGGTCTGCCAAAAGCCTAGGGTTTCCTAAGTCCCAACTGACCTATCCCTAAGCTCTGATACCAACTTAATCTGTCACGCCCCGGGTGTCAACCAGAACCCAGGCTCGCCAATAGATCCGCCGTGCACACAGAATTTTCCATGTACACGAAGCGCTGGTAACCTGCTCAGATATAATATATACAATAGAAGAGCATAAACAGAGCTGAACTAAAAGAACTATAAGTAATCTCAGACTGGAAATAAGATACAAGCTGAAATAAAGTACAATAAACTCCCAGCTCACTAACCAAAATACAAACAGCTGGCTAAACCAGTCCCAAAAGTAAACTACTGTAATCTGAGATACAAAAGGGGTGCAATAAAAGTCCAGCTACTCTCACAGTCGGGGTAGATGATCTAGCTAGTCCGCAATCCTCTTACCTCGATCAGCCGCTGATGGCCCAGCAGCTCGCGCAGATGACTCTGCAAAACAAAGGGAAGAAGACAGAAAACAACAATGGGGGTGAGAACTACTAGATAAACCAGTAGCCTCCCCTAGTGGGTAAAACCTCAAATGCTGACACACCCACTAGGACTATAAGAGGCAAAAAGGAAGGAACAGTGGTATGCAATATAGACTGCTGGAAAAAGAGAAACTACCACTACTATGCCTCTAGATGCTGTGCCAAAGGTTACGGTATATGCATGCAACTGTAAATCTAACCGCCCAAAGAAACCCAATCAAAGGGCCAGGAAGTACTGGCACTGCCTGCTCTGTCACCAATCGCAACTCATCAAGGTGCCCGGCGCTCGGCACGGTGTAAAGCCTACTCCGGAGTGGCACTCGAGGGGAGCGACCCACACGAGTAAAGTATGTACAGTATCCCTGTATCAAGTATCTCTGTATCAAGCATCTCTGTAACCAATATCTCACAATAGCAGGACTGGATCATGACTATGATCAAAGTGGGAAATATCCGTCCACTAAAGTAACCCTGATCCCCAATCAGATGCAATAGTAATCAAGTGGGAAACACCATCCACTAGGAAAATCTGAAACCCGATCTGATGCATAAGTGAACACCCGGTCTACCGCCTAATGTCCGCGGCTGCCGCAACACCCGATAAGCCCAAGATCTGATAGAGTAATCAACAGCTGGCTAACCGCCTCAAGTCCGCGGTTACTACCATGCCCCACAATATATTATCGAGTCAAACCTGTCCCAGACTCCAGCCTTAACCACACTATCCCAAACCCTGCTCAATCCGAGCAACACATATCCGAATACGAAGGAGAATAGTGAAACATGGTTTCTCCTAAGTCAAGTCCCAAAGATAGTGTAGCAATAAATAGTAGCCTATCTAGATGTCCAAACAAGCATGCAAAGGTTCGCATTTAGAAACAGAAGGAAAGTATTTAAATATTTATTTAGAAAAGATGGTTTTATGATAATACTTTAGCATGCGATGATAGTTTACAGCATATGTCCAACAACAGTGTCCCAGTTTACCATAGATGAGCTGTCATATTATTTGTGGGGTTTACTTATGCATTTCATGAGTACAAGTACCGATTATCTGTTTAAAGTCGGGAATCTCTAATACTCCTAGTGAGATAGTCAGTAATGAGGTAAGCAACAACCACCCACCTCGAAAAATGTGCCCAATACCCAAGAAAATACCCACTGTCCTCTATGCACACCGTCAGCTGAAACAGTATCCTACAACATCACATAAGTGTATACGGTGTAAGAACTACAAGTCTCAAAACAGATTTGCTGTTTTTATAATCAGTACGCAAAACGAGGAATTTCACCTCTGTCCCGAGCTCCTAAAATCTAAGAAAAATCACGGTTGTGTTCCTCGCGAAAGTAGCCCAAAATCGACTCTTGAATCGCCTCAATCTGATATTCCTACGTGGAAAAACAATTCGTCGAAGTCGCCGCTGTCCAAAAACCCAAACAGCAAAAGAGGGGGTCAAAACACCTCAGGAATCGTGCCAAGGAATCTGAATCCAGAGAAACGACCAACACGAAAAACGAAGCCCTACCTCTTAGGAACACACTGGCGAAGAAATCGTCGAAACAGGACTCCTGTACTGCGCAGGGGACTCCTCGACTGAAATGCGACGATAACGGGCGAAGCTTGGGGAAAAACGAGACACACTGTAAAATCTGGATCGCCGCTGTCGAACTTCCAGAAAATCTGGGAACGCACCACGAGGTAGAAAAATCAGTGAGGAACAACTTCTCTTCAATGACCTCTCTCAGATTCTCTCTCTTTCTCTCGGAAAATGGAGAAAAGAAGGGAGGGGAAGGGCTATTTATAGGCCAATAAAACAATTGGGAAAATGACCTTCATGTCCCAACTTTCGGGCGGCTACAGTGCCCAGGCCCACTTTCGGGCGTGAACAGTGCAGCCCAGGCCACGTTCGGGCGGCTACAGTGCGGCCCGGCCCAGGGTTTTTCCGGGCGCGCACAGTGCGGCCCGGCCCAGCCCGCCCGCGCACGGGATCCCTTCCCGTCCAACCGGCCGTCCGACCCGGCCCACTGCCCGCCACGTGTCCGCCAAACAGGCGGCAGCCGTGCGGGCCCAACAGGGAAGCGCCACGTGTCCCCCGTGATTGGCGGCAAGGTGGGTGCCCAGCCAACGGCGTGGCGACACGTGGCCCCGCCCGACACGGCTGTCGGCGGGCACCGCCGCCACGTGCGCCCACGTGCGCCCATGTGCGCGTACGGCCGCCGCCAGCGTGGCGCCGCGTGCGCCACGCGCACATGGACCAGCCAACCCGGGGCCGCCACGTGGCGCGCCCCGGTCCACCGTTGCACCACGCCCCCTCCGCGCCTGCCCGGCCTGCCTGCGCTGCCCGCGCAACCCTCCCGTGCGCCGCGCGCCCTGCACCGGCCCAACCGCGTGCTGCCACGTGGCCCGCCGGTCCACCATGCACCGGCGGCCCTTTCAGTGGACCGGGAGGCATGCGCCGGCCCAATGAGGAGCCGCCACGTGTCCCTGGCCGGTCCACCGGTCCCCCCATGCACCAATTTGCGCAGAAAAACTTCCGGGGGGTCCGTTTTTTGGTGCATCCGGACTCCAATAATAAATAAGTAAATAGCCGTTTTCAAGCGTTTTTTCCGCGCTGAATTCAAATACGGCCTCCGATTGGCCCAATCATTTTCTAAAATTCGGCGATTACCTCCGAAGGTCAAACCAACAGTAACTACCACATGTGTCCATCTGTAGCATCCCTTTGATGCACTGTGGACCTAATACACCAATAATAGATGTTCTCACCCAGGATTCACGGGAAACACAGTACGAAAACCTGGGCCACTACATAAGAGATAACAATAAAAGAGCAATAAAAACAGAGCTGAACTAAGAACTAATACATCTCAGACTGAAGCTGGAAATAAAATACAATACATCTGTATAAATGGTACATCAGTCTCTCCCAGCTCACCAAAATAAATACAGCCTACTGGCAAAAGCCAGCCCCAAATGTAAAAGTACAATCGTCTGAGGAACCTGGGTACACCAACAGTCCAGCTAACTCGCTCATCCTGCCTCGAGATCTATCTACTCAGCCATCCTCTCTCCTCGACCCGCCGCTGAAAGCCCAGCAGCACCCGCAGAAGTCACTGCAAAACAAGGAAGAAGAAAAGGAGGAAAGAAGAATGGGGGTGAGAACTACTAGTAAACCAGTAGCCTCCCCTAGTGGGTACAACCTCAAACTTTGCCACACCCACTAGGTCTACCAGAGGCAAAAAGGGAAGAAGAGTGGTAAGAAAAGAAACCGCTGAAGAAGGGGAATCTACCACTAATATGCCTCTAAAATACAGTCCTAGACTGGAATAACCGTAAGCAACAATAACCAACCGTCCCAGATGAACCCAATCTGTACCGCCCTCATCATCGGGCAAATAAGCCGCGCCGATGTGATAGCAAAATTCCTGCTGCCGCCCTCATCATCGGGCAAATAAGCCGCGCCGATGTGATAGCAAAACTGTCCATAACTGTCTAGCCCCGGCCTCCGGAGGGGAACTCGAGGGGAGCGACCCACACGAGGAAAGCATCACCGGGCAATAACCGCGCCGGTGTGATAAAAGCATCACCGGGCAATAACCGCGCCGGTGTGATAAAAGCAGGATTGGATCACAACTATAAAGCCCCAGTGGAACACAACCCTCCACTAAAAGAAAACTGATTCCCAATCAGATGCAAGAGTAACCATCCGGTCAATCGCCCAATATCCGCGATTGCCGCAATACCCCACAATCAACAACCAAGTCTAACAACCGACCTCCGGTCAACCGCCCAAGATCCGCGGTCGCCGGAATAACCCACAATCACAAACATGTCCCACATCCGACATCTGGTCAACCGCCTACTATCCGCGGTTGCCACAAAACCCTCTAGTCCATAATCATGCCCTATCACCGATGTCCTATAACCGACATCCGGTCAACCGCCCAATATCCGCGGTCGCCGCCAAAACCCATGATCCATAATCCAGGCCCCGGCTACACTATCCCAAACCCCTGCTCAAACCCGAGCGAACCCACCTGACTAACGAAAAGGAGAAAGAAGCAAACAAGGTTTCTCCTAAGTCAAGTTCCAGCATGAAAGTGTAGCGATAAAAGATGGCCTACCTAGATGTCCAAACAAGCATGCAAGTGTTCTCAAGGAAATAAAGGAAAAAGGCGACCAATAGTGGTTCCACATGTGTAACAATTAATAACTCCGCATAGATATAACCATCATGCTAAAACATTATCCAACCACACATGTCTATGATTCATGTTCCATAATAAAGAATCACTATCCACCTATGCATGTCATAAAATCCTCGAATAGTACCAACCACTAACAGGATAATCATATAGTCCAAAATAAATATTCCATTCCACATGCAAGGTTAAACGCTAACATTCTATCCATACAAACATGTATAAGTCCCAACCACTATCAGATATCTGCAATAGTATTTCCATATGATAGGCTCACAATTTTATATCACTTAAGCATGCATGTCCAAATAAAGGGATCACTCTAATATTCCTAGTGAGCATGTCAAAATAGAGGTAAACAACAACCACCCACCTCGATCGCTAATTCCAAGTCCAAATAGTGCTGTCGCCCAAACCGATAAGCCGCCGCGATCACTGTACAAAATTCCCAAAAGAACATACATAATTAACATACAATGCACACACAAAATCTGCCCCAAACACAACAGTCCGATGTTTCCCTGTTTTTACCTGTGAGAAGTGCCTAGAAAATTCCAAGAAAAATACTGTCACGATTCTCGCGACGAACCCGTCGAAACGACTACCTGCACACTCAAATCCGAGTTTCCTACACTGAGGAACAAATCCGACAAGGGAACCACCCCGAATAAACTGCTCTCAAAAACTGAACCACAAGGTTCTGTAAACAGGGATATTCACCTTCGGGGAAAAATTCAGAAAATTCCAAGAAAATTTGGGAATATTCCTCGTGATGTGTAGATGCAAAACGCCTTTTGAATCGCCCCAATCCGATGCCTGTGCGCGAAGATATCGCCAAAATACCGCACCGCTGTCCCAAAACTCCGCCCCAGAAAATGAGGTCACAAGATGATCCGAAAAACCCATGAAAGGCTCGGAATAGGAAAAACCAGTAACATGGGAAACGTAACCCTACCTGTCGTGAAGCCAACGGCGCAAGAATCACAGAAATAGGTGCTCGGGGTAAGCCGGGGGAGTCCTCGCACCAAAACGCGACGAAGAAGACCACAAACGAACGAGCGTCGCGCCGCACCGTAAAAATGGTAACCTCAGGATACGTGCCGCTGAAAAATCTGGAAATCTGCAGATGGAATCGCCACAGGGAGAGGAGGATTCTTGTGAAGGTTGCACAGTGAAAGGATGAACAGGGAAGAAGCTCTCTGCAGTTGAACGCGGCCTTTTATATGCTGGGAGAAACAATCCAATTAATACCCAAATTGTCCTATTTTCCGGGCGCTCCAGATTTCGGGCGGCTACAGTGTTGGGCCCGACCCAACACTGTGCGCGCCCGAAAGCCCACCGGGCCTCCACGTCGCCCCCCGCACAGCGGACAGCCGCGCTGCCCTACCGCCTTGCGCCACGTGGCCCACGCGGAAGATCGACACGTGGCGGCCCACGCGCGGGAACCGCGCGTCAACGCGCCCACGTGCTCGCCTAACGCGCCGCCTGGCGCCCCTGCCAGGGCACGGAACCCGAGGCACCCGGTGCACCTCCGTGGACCCAGCCTCCATGAGCCCACCAACCACAAGACGCCACGTGTCCCGCCGGTCCATGCACCACGCCCGCCTGCTCCGTAGACCAAGTCCACTAAACCGACCACTCCGACACTGCCACGTGTCCAGCCCCTGGTGCACGACGGCCCGTGGACCGCGCGCCTGCCCGCGCGCCCGCGCGCCTGCCCGCGCGCTGGCCCGCGGCCCGCTCTGCCGCCTGCCCGAGCCCGTCCGCCGTGCTCCGCCGCTGCCCGCCGCCGCCGCCGCTGCCCGCCGCCGCCGCCGCTGCCCCGCCGGCGGCCGGAAACACTGTTCCGGCATGACAGTGACCGGTGCTCAAAAAATAACAAGTGGGTAGTCCGTTTTGACCGTTTTCCCGCGCGCTGAATCCGAATTTGATGTCCATTTTGCCAAATTCCTACCCCAAAATTTGCCGAAGGCATCCGGAAAGGGTGTTCCTTGGTCCAAACTTCGCGCTGAGTCCATTTTTCATATCCGCTTCGCGCGAAACCACTTCTAACGATCCGACGGAGTCCATTGATCCCCCACGTGATCCAGTAAGCCCGAAGTCCGCCACAACTGTCCCATTGGTGCACAAACACCTCCAACACACAGTACAAGCTCCCCAGATGTCACCAGTGACTCTACCACAGCTCTGCAGAGATCCAGGTCATCACATATACCAACCTTGAAATTTTGACAGAGTCAAGTATTTCAGCATGCATTTTATTTAATCAAACTTGAAAAGCCTTGCTTGGTATACATGTGGTAGCTGCACACAGTACTCGGACGACCGAGGTGGTAGCTCTTTCCTCCATGTGGTGGTAGTTTTCACACTCCTCATTGGGATGTAACTCTTTCCACATCTTTTGAGCATAATACTTTTTCTTTGACTCCCCCCTCAATTGGCTATCAATTATTTAAGATATAAAGTATTTAGCCAAATATTGATCTCGATTTCATACTCGACTAAACAGTCAAATAAGATAAAAACTATACCAAGAGATCATCGAGAGAGAAATTGACTTTGATCAAAACAAGATGAGTTAATTGACATAAATGATCATTGCATCAAATGAAATATTATGACATCTAAAGCATAATAGATTTCTAAATATATAAAAGATGCAGTTAAAGTCAATCAAACTAATGCTCAATTAATATTCTATGTCTAAGCATAGATAATGAACAAAAACACAAAAACAAAACCTAACATAAGCAAAAGTTTCAAAAAGAAGTTTATTTCAAGGAAAGCATTCCAATTGCTTTACGCAAATGAATAAAACGTTTTTGATCCAAAGGTTTTGTTAAAATATCAGCTAATTGATCTTCAGTTGAAATATATGACAGTTGAAGAGTATTTGATTCAACTAGCTCTCTAAGAAAATGATATCTAAGTTCAATGTGTTTTGTTCTAGAGTGCAACACAGGGTTTTTGGAAATGTTTATAGCACTAGTGTTGTCACAAAGAATTGTTACCGAAGTTGCTGAAATCCGGAAGTCGCTCAACACACTTTTCATCCAAATGAGTTGGGTTGAACAACTACCCGCTGAAATATATTCCGCTTCGGCAGTCGAGAGTGCAATGCAGTTTTGCTTTTTAACTATGCCATGCAACAAGGCAATGACCAAGATAAAAACATGCACCACTCGTACTTTTCCGATCATCCACAGATCCTGCCCAATCGGCATCTGAGTATCCAATAATATCTAAACTTGTTCCCATAGGATACCAAATTCCGAAAATTTATGGTTCCTTTAATGTATCGGATAATCCGTTTCACACGCTTTCAGGTGAACCTCCTTTGGTGCAGACTGATATCTCGCGCAGACCCCAACACCAAAAGATATATCCGGGCGACTAGCCGTGAGGTAAAGTAGACTTCCAATCATACTCCGATAAAGTTTCTCGTCTACAGTCTCACTAAAAGATTCACTTCCTAATGCTTTATTGCTAGTTCCCATTGGAGTTGGAAAATCTTTACAATTTTTCTAGATCAACTTTTTGACCAACTCCAAGCATACTTGGATTGACACAAATGGATGCCTTCGTCACTCTGTTTCACGTGCAATCCAAGGAAATAAGTCAATTCACCCATCATTGACATCTCAAATTCGCTTTCCCATGGTTTCAGCGAATTTAGAAGCATCATTATCCTTTGTTGCTCCAAAAACAATGTCATCGACATAGATTTGTGCAACAATGAAGTTATTTTGATAATGCTTCACAAAGAGAGGCCTGTCAGCTCCCCATCGAGTATAGCCCTTATCCAATAGGTGCTTTGTTAGCCTTTCGTACCATGCTCGCGGTGCTTGTTTTAAACCGTAAAGAGCCTTTTCAAACGAAACAACATGGTTAGGTAGTTTACAGTCTACAAAACCTTTCGGTTGAGCCACATAAACTTCCTCATTTAAAAACCCATTTAAAAACGCGCTCTTAACGTCCATTTGAATAATTTTATTTTAAAATGACAAGCTATCGCGAATAAGATACGAATGGACTCGAGTCTAGCTACAGGGGCGAAAATTTCATCAAAGTCTATACCTTCTACTTGAGAGTAGCCTTGAGCAACTAAACGTGCTTTGTTCCTGATGATGGTACCATCTTCATTTTCTTATTCTTGAAAATCCATTTGGTACCTATCATATTTGTGTTGCTTTGGAGGCTTTGTTAATTCCCAGACTTGGTTTCGCTCAAACTGATGGAGCTCTTCCTGCATTGCTTTAATCCAGTAGTCATCCTGAAGAGCTTCATCGATGTTCTTTGGTTCGATCAAGGAAACGTAGCAAGCGAATCCGCAAACCAACTGTCTCCGAGTTTGACTCCTTCTTGTGGGTCCTCCAATGATGTTTGATTCAGGATGAATCCTTGGAGAGTCGTAACGTTTGTTGTAACGGAGTACTCGGAGGTACATGAGATGATTCCTGCATATCAGATAAACTTGAAGAACCATTAGATGCATCATTAATATTGGAAGTATTATCATGAGAAGACGCACTTACAGGAGTATCATCATCAAGAGAGATATCGAGGGTAGATTTTTCAGATGCAAAGTGAAAAGCTTTCATCTACTTTAAACATTTATATAGATTCTACATCGTTTTAGATTCCATGTTAAATACCCGATATGCTCTGCTATTTGTAGAATAACCCAAAAAGATCCCTTCGTCACTTCGAGAATCGAACTTACCAAGATTTTCGCGATCACGCAAAATAAACATCGACTCCCAAAGATACGAAAGTATTTGATATCCGGTTTTCTACTAAACCACAGCTCATATGGTGTATTTAAAGTTCCTGGGCGCAAATACACTCGATTAATGACATAGACAGCGGTGTTCCAGCTTCAGCCCAAAAATGTAGCGGTAAATTCCGGCTATGAAGCATCACACGCGCCATCTCTTGAACAACCCTGTTTTTGCGCTCAACACACCATTCTGCTGAGGTGTATAGGGTGCTGAGAATTCATGTTTATATGCCATTGGAAGTGCAAAAATCAATGAATTTAGAATTATGAATTCTCCACCTCTATCACTTCTAACACGAATGATCTTTTCATTCTTTTCAATCATAATACGATGGCAAATCTCATGAAAGAATCAAACGTATCAGCTTTCTCTTTTTAAAATGCTACCCATGAAAACCTAGAGAAATCATCAACCAATAAGAAAATATACCATTTACCTCCCAAAGATGGTTGACGGGTCGGCCCCATTAAATCCATGTGCAATAATTCCAAGGGCCTTTTGGTACCACGTGGTTCAGGTTCTTGTTTGCAGCCCTTGTTGTTTTCCCTTAAGACAACCTCCTCACACAATGTTGTGTTTTAAATAAAAGTTTAGGAACCCCCTTAACCACGTCTTTATTGAATCTTTGCTAGTTCTTTAAAATTTTGTGACCTAGTCTTTCATGCCAAAGTGTTTCATTATCCAAAGAAACTAGGTTACATTTTTCTGAAATTTTATTAGGAACAACATAGCAATTTTTTTCAGATCTAACCCCTTTTTAAAAAGAAACATGGTCCTTATCGTTACAACACATTCAACAGATAAAAGTTAACG